>UELX01001359.1:0-45644 GCA_900480035.1 Eupelmus urozonus | reverse complement strand
GGGGGGGGGGGGGGGGGGGGGGGGAGAAGCTTGCGCGAGTATGGGTGGAAAGCACCGCTGGGCGAATGAGAGGGGGAGCGAACCAAAAAGAGCGTCCGGGGAATTCCCATTAATTGTAACGAGTTCGCTTAGGAGGCTTACGTTATAACGTGTTGGAGCAATTTCCGTGGGAGAGGGCGCGTATATAGGCGACTTTAGGCCGCTGGTAGGAGGCGGAGCAACTTACCTGGAACAAAGAAGATGAAGCAAAAATTATGGTATAAAATTATGGGAGTGGCGTCGTTTCATTAATTAACATTAATGGCGCTGGCTGTTGTATTTATCGTTTTGTGTTAATGATAAGGATTTGATTTTTAATCTTGATAAACTGAAGAAATATTGCGGTATAAATATTAAATGTAGTTCAAGAGCTATTAATTATTACAAGATACTTTACTTTAATAAGTACTTAAATTAATTTAATCAAATTTAAAGATATTAAAATAAAATTTAATTCAATTACAAACTTATTTTACTTTTCAGTATTTGCAAATCGATGTAATGCTTTTTCATAGCTTATTATTATTTGTATAAAGTATGAATTTTTAGTTTCAAATTACTAATTAGACTATGTAGTTTATTTGCAAAAAAGAAATTCGACAAATATATTAGAATAACTTAAAAAAACACTAATAAACATAACCTCTTTATAAACGATCAGAAAAATATCTACTAATATAATTTGTTTCGTGCTTATTATATTAATAAATAACAATTAAAAGCTTTGCTAATTATGAATAAATATTTAATAACTATATTCGAAGAAATAAAAAAGATATTATTAACCCCTTGACTGGCAGGGGATTATACATGTACAAAAAAATCAACGCAAAATTGTCAGTGGATCATATATGTAGAAATTTAAATAAGTTTGGTTATGCTCCATAGATTTTTATCAAACTTACTATACAATTGTCATCGCTTTCTTGTAGTATTAGGATTTGAAAAATACCCTTTGCAATATGACATGAAACACCCTAAAAAAATTTTTTTGTTACAAAAAAATTAAATATTTAAGCACCCTTTCAGACCCTATTTTTAACCCCATCAGAATTCGATGGATCAAAAACAATGACGGTAATTAAATCAGCGACCTCAAAACCCGTATATACATTAGTTTTGTATAATTATATATAGTATTTGCGGAAAAGTTACAAATACCTTGCCAGTTAAGGGATTAATGCAGATATATACTGTCCCTTAGTTGGTAAATATGTCAATAGTTTTAAGAAATTTAAAAAATAAATTTTTGAAGATCAATCGACGTGATTTTAAAATAATATTTATTTTATAATTATTAATTTACTTATCATTAAAATAATATTGATTTTCCATTTTATTTCAAATGATTCAATCGTAATTACTACAACGTCTTATTCAATCTCACTTAGCTGCAATTCCTTAAGACCCATATATTAAACTAAATGGAGAACAGCAACTCTACGCCAGGAACAATAACGTATCAACCTTTGACCCCGCGCGTAAGTGCCTCTATGGCGAAAAGTTTTAAAGCTATTTTTCTTGATTATCCCGGCCAGCTTACGTACCCAGCTGCCAAGAGTGTACCCATATACCTTTCTTGATAATAGATACGAATTGATTCAGCGCATCTCTCGGCGGTCCTTCGATTTGTCCCGCTTTATACGAGCGCGCTTGGGCGCGTTATCTCAAGCTCCGCATTCGTATTATACATTCTTCTCTCTGCGCAGCCCTTTCCTTGTGCCCCCTTGTGATGGCCCCTTTCTCAAGCCCCTTTCGCGCGCTTTCAAAGCGGGCGGTCTAAAGCTCCAAGAGATACGCTGCACGCACAGCACGAAGCTCCCGGAAATTGCATCTTGCACGCTCTCTCTCTCTCTCTCTCTCTCTCTCTCGCGCACTCTCTCTCTCTCTCTCCGACTCTTGAATAAGTGTATCTCTCGTTGGCTGCCTACGTTTCCAAAGAGAGTCGAATTGATGGGGAAGGGGGAGCTATTTGGCGCTCGGCTGATGCACTTACCGTTAAATCGTATCGCGCCAGCTCGCGTATGTAGGCCGCCGCAGCCCTGGATTTCGGACAAATCAATGAGAGAGAGGAAGAGAAAGAGAGAGAAAGAGAGAGAGAGAGAGAGAGAGATATCCCATAGAACTCTGGCCGGCCCTTATGCGCGCAAATACAAACGTAATGGCTCATGAATAATTCGCGATGCCTCCACTCTCGTGCAGTTTAGAAGGCTCCTTCATGAATATTAAGGGCGCACAGGGCGCGACTCTTCGCTCTATCTGTCTCTCTCTCTCTCTCTCTCTCCCTCTCTCTCTCTCTCTCTCTCTCTCTCTCTTGCCTACTACTCCTTTATACCTTCGACTATAGGCTCAGGTTGTATACGTTTCTTGCTGCACTTGAGCTGCAGCTGCGTGTTTCGAGGATTCTTTTTGAATTCTAATCACCGCGCGTTTCGGCACTTAACCAAAGCGGCTTTACTTATATACACTTGCCATGGTTCCCGTGAGAATCTCGAACGGATCCTTTTTCCTTTGTCACTGCGCTTCTCTTTTATACTCTCGCTTTTTGACGTTGGCGTTTTTTTTTTTTTTTTTGTCGCTTTGTGCCCACAATACGCCGAGCTTAGTGTACTTTTAACTACACGCAAGATCGAGTGTTCAGCACTTTTAACTTTCTTTATTTTTTAACGTTATTTTTTTCTATTTTTTAGTCCTATAATTTTACGTGTCTTCATAAAATGCTTTCAAAAAATTAAAAAAGAAACTTTTATTATTATAATAAAAAATACATGAAATTGTTTATTTCAGAATGGTTTGTCTATAAGACCCAATATTAAAAGTTCCACCTTTCACAATTAGTAAGTACAAAAAAAAATTTAAGAAATTCTAAAAAAAATGAATCATTGCCCGGTCATAAGGTCATAATATTGCTCAAAAGCTTTTGTTCGTCTGAAGCTTAAACGACGGTTTAGTTGAGTTTTTTCATGAGCGAGTACGTCGTTCGCTTGACGAGTTTGATTGCGAACTTTTTCTCTTTGTTCACTTTATCCGATAAAAAGCTATATCTACCGATACAAACTCAATTATCGTAAAAGAATTCCTTACCATACAAAAACATTACGACGATTAAAAAATGATCTAGTGTGCCCTTCCTCTTTTATTCCATTGTTCTTTTTATTTAAAAATGTTGAATCGCATAATAATTGATTCTTTAAAAAAATTATTTTTTTACTAAAATTAAAAAAAAATCTAAATAAATTAAAGTTCTTGTATTCTACAAAATTCCTTCCTTTAATTTAAAAAAATTGAAAATAACAATAGGCTCGTGAACAAAAACAAGGGCTTTCAAAATAACACCGTAACATAATCTTTCCCACTGTACTTTCTTGGTAACCAACGTTGTTATTTTAGCTTAGCCAAACATGTCGCTGTAAAATAAATTACAGACAGTAGAAATTACAGCGCTAGAAATTGTTCACGCGGCGAATTATTGTACAAATGCTCTTTCGTCGTAGTACACTATTAACATTATGAAGACTTGGGAACTTCACATTTACAAAAGGTAAAACCGCAATATTATCCTCGTTTCTATGAAACCTTTGTTAATTTAATTTACAAATGTTTCAACAAAGACTATAAAAGGTTTATATTGTACATTTTCTTCGAAATAAAAATTGAATTGTTCTTTACGAGTACTTTATTTCATTTTCTAAAATTCTTGTGTTCTAACAAACTTTATATATTCACCGAATTTAATATTCCCTCTGAAAATTCTCAGTGCGAGAAAATCTACTTTCACAAACTAACTGCTTTGATACATAAACCACATCAAAGAGTTAGCGTCAAAAGATGCTCATCATTCATTGAGGTCAAACTGCAATGATTGAATGATAGCCGATTTAGGGGCAGAAACGCGACAAGCTCACCGCAGATTTGAAGGCTAGGGTAGCGCTCGAAGGACCCGCTACCTCAGCAACTACGGATTCATCAATCTGATACGATATACAGGGCCGCCCCGCTCGGGGACTATAGTTCGACCTATTTCGAGAGATAAAGATGACTGATGAGAACTGTCAAAAGTGCTAATGGTCCAAAACCAAAAGCCCTTTGTTTTTGGCTGATTTTTTTTTATTCGGGTCGGCGCTGCACGCATCGAGATTATCGGGAGTCGCATTAACAAGTGTTTACGCTGGAACGGTGTTTGCGGATGAAAAAGTTTACACGGTGAAAAACATTTTCCGGAAAAGTTCGATGGATAGGGAAGATTTTGACAGACAAGGTTTGAAGTGCGTAAATGTTTGATGTTCTAGGAGTGCGTTTGATGAATAAAATAGTTGAGTTGAATAACTTTCACGGTATAAGCTTGAATAATATTTCCTACAAAATATTTTATACTTGCAGATAATTTAGATTAATGAAGAATTTTCAACTAAATCGTAATCATGAAGTTACAAATACTTTGTATCACTAATTTTTATTTTCATTAGAAGATAATTTCTTTTGAATTCAACTTTTCAATTATGTAAGCTGGAAATTTTTTTTAAAAAAGAAAATAAACTGTTTAAAACTTGAACAGGATACTAGTTGCTTTAAAATAAATTACTTTGTTACAAATATATCAACAATTAAATATGATAACAAGTATATGTTCAACATCTCTTTATTTTTAAAAATTAGTTTTATTTTTTATTCTCGTAAACTTCCCATTTCTATTCAGCGACTAAAAAAGCTATAAAAATCATTCACATTACGCACCCACCGCGACCACTCCTTTGTGCCAGCTGATTCAAACCCCTAAGTACATCCTAAGACGAGCCCCAGCGTCCATCGGATCGCCTCAACCCATCGACTCATCCATAGGAAAACAGCGGCCGTATAATTGTTTCGAAGGGGTGTCCATAAGGAAGGGTGCAGAGCCAGCTTGATCCCACGCAGCGTCGTAGCAAGCCCCACCCGCCTACTTTACACATTCATGAAGCGCGCGCGCGCGGTATCAAAGGCCACGACGGAGCTAGTCCCCAGGGAGGAGACTGGCATAGCCGCGGACCTTGTCCCGCGTGTGTTTGCGGTAAACCTAAAACAATCGATCATCGCTGCGGCGGCTGCTGCTGCCCGATCGATAGAGTCCAGGACGTCGAAGACATAGCAGAGGATATATGACGAAGCTGCGCGCAGCCTCCGCTCTCTCTCTCTCTCTCTGGTCGTCTAGCGGCGCGCTCTCGGCTCTTTGATTAATTGCATTTCAATAACCGAGTTTGTCTTTGCTCTATATCCGGCTGGAGCGCGTGCCTCCATCTTTCTTCGTACGCTCTATTCTGGGGAGGCCAGTGCTCCCGGAATATCGAGATTAGCGACCGGCCGCATATCTCGTCACGTTCGCGCGAACTTTGATTAATCGTATATCGAGAGAGGAGAGCGATCCAATTTATTCATAACGGTGAAGGATCCAGAGGATTCGTGCGCGCGTGTGTTTGTACGGTATACGCTGGAGAATGTGTGCAAGCTTTCTGGCTTGCTCTCTCTCTCTCTCTCTCCCTCGCGCGAAGCTGGGGAATACATATAAATGCAAATCTAGATTCAATTACGTTTCTTAGTTGGGCGTTGATTTCAGGAAACGCCTGGAACGCGATGGCAGGAAGCGCGAGTTTCGTGATCTGTTGAAATAGCACCGAAATAATATTAACTGCTTGGCGGAGAGGAATATTGTTGCTCTTTCATTTTGCAGAAAATACACGATCAGCGGGGCTGCGAAAGATCGGTGTAAATTTGTGGATTCGCGATTGGCTCGTTGAGTGTGTTTCGAAATTCGAAATTTTAAAGGGTATAGTGTGTAACTTTTTTGGTAAAAAATTTGAATAGATAAGAGTCTTGATTTTTAATATTTAATAGAAATTGTTATTAAAAATTATATTTTTAAAACTTATTAGTATTTTGTCGAATGAAATTATTTCAAAACTTAATATAACGTGGAAAATAATTATTCAAAATATATTGCAGTCTCTAATTATTCAAGCATCACGGATACGTTTTATGTAGATTCTTGACCTAATTATTGACTTTAATTTATTCTTCGCGTATGTGGCATATTGCATAAATCTGACTAACAATAAATTTGTTACACGTAACTTTTTATTTACTTTATGATAATAAAGCACTTTATTATGAAAGAAAGAGTTTGAAGAATTATTACGATGTCAAAAGTAATATGATAATATAATAATATATTTAAATAATGTAGATTTAAGGTGCAAAATTTATTATGCCAATTGAATATTTTTTTATTAAATTATTCTTACATTTATAAACGTTTCATCAAAATAAATTAAATTAATGAAAATGCTAAGAAAAACTACTTTCTACGTATAAAATCTTAAAAAACTTCTATGGCTTTACTAAAATTCTTTCATGCTAGTTAGCAATTACGGATCTCAGTTGCACAAAGCAAAATGTGTTACGATTAATAACTAAATTAAACAAATAAATTAGGTAAAGGAAGATTTTAACTTTTCCAGGCCATAAAGGTGGCACTATATACAGGGAGCGACAAGGATGGTAAAGGTGAAAGTGTCAGGGCTAATGGCTTACGAGTCGACGAGGTAGAACTTGCCGAGTGTTTCATTATAGTCCTCTTTGTCATCAGACCGCCTTAGGGGCTGAGAAATTCAATCGCCGCGCGCGTTCGCCGCGTCGTCGTCGCGCGATGTTGTTGTGCGCGCTCTTCTCCTTTTTGCCTCTTTTTCCCTTTCCCCTAGGGGGTGAAGAGGAAGAGAGGGAGGGAGAGAGAGAGAGAGAAATTTTTTGTCGATCCTGCTATGTCACGTCGAAAATCACGTCAAGGAACATAAACTTGATACGAGTATGAAATTTTCCTTTTTTTCATCCTACTAATTCCACAACGCTCGATAAATTTAACGATGAAAACTGACGATAATGTGAAATAATTTTTTATGCGAGAGCCGTTATAAACGGTGTATTGTAAAGCAAGTCGCTTTATATTTTTTAATAAAAGTCAAAATAAAATCAATTTAAAATTTTTCCTCTATAGGAAAAAATAATTTATCAAAGTGACTTTTTATAATAAGTTTAATAAATATTGTCAAATTAAATTTTTTTCTTTGGATAAATTTATAATTGAATCAATAAAAGAATTGTAGAAACAAAATATAAAATACTATACATTATTTTCCATTATGATTTCACCACTCATCATATACGTCTGACCGAACTCAATTATTCTACTGCAAAAATATTTGATAAAATGTATTCTTTCAGAATAAAATTCTTTCATTATTCAAACAAGCTAAAAACTAAACTATGTTATAACTAACTACATATTTCATTGCTCAATGCGCGTAAAACAAAATCATGCATAACTCCCAAAAACCGAAAACTTTTCCCACACATCGCAAAGGGCTGGAAAATTCATCACAAAGGAAAGATATTCAAAGAGCATACGCATAATTCCTCGTAATTAATAAAGGTTCAAAAGAGCAACATAAACTACACCCACAAGCGGCGGCAGCGCATAAAACGAGGCAGTAGAGCGGAGAAAGGGAGACAGAGAGCGAGAAAACGCTTGTCGAGAATCGTGTTCGCATTCGCGGAAGGCGAGCGGGCCTCGCTGCCCGCGAAAACAAAGGCATTTTCCGACTTCCCGCGATTGCGCGTCGAATGAAAAGCTGCGCGACAGAAAGACCGGACGCGCCGGGCGCGGATAAATGGACGCAAAAATTCAGACAAAGGAAACCAGAGAGCGAGCGCCGGCCGCATACCGCGAATACCTCGAAGCCCTAATCCGCGCTGGGTCCTCCCCGTAAGAGACATTTTCGTAACGAACCCACCACTCTGTAACTCCGGCCCTGTGCGAGCGACTGTATCGTTTTTCATCCCGTTTGCGGAGGGATGGCTCGATGAGTAGACTGAGGGAGATGTGTGCATGAGAGAGTGTTGATAGCGGCGATGAAGTTTAGTGGCGTGCAGAAATAAGATACCTGGGGTTTTGAGTCTCGGTCTTTCTTGTGGGTTAAGAGAGTTTTGTTTGGTTCCTAAATGAATTTTAAGAGCATAATAGGTTAGAAATTTTGCTGATAAAAATAATTTTATGTTACCGAATATTGGATATTTTTAGGTGACTTTGATAAAATATTCCGATTAGTGCTTTTACAGGTTGAATTTTGGAAACAAGATGTGACCAATGAATAATGCAACTTATGGAATTATACAGAAATTTTATATATGACAATTCAAAAGAGCGTAGTTACCGTTAATCACATTCCTGTCAATTTCAAAATCAGAAATATGACATGTCTGATAAAATAAGAGCAATAATAATATTCATTTTTATAATAGAAAATGTTGCACTTTAAAGAAAATTCCAATTTCGAAATCGTCTATAAATTCACAAAGCTCCTAGCGTACATACATTTTCAAATTCTAGAAATATATTCCTATCTATTTTAAAATCAGAAATATGAGATATTTGATAAAATAAAGGCCATATTAATAGCCGTCTATATAATAGAAAATATTACAATTTGATCAAATTGCATATTTTTCCAATTTCATAAACGTCTATAAATTTGCAAAGCTCGTAGCGCACATACATTTTCAAATTCTAGAAATATATCAGTAACAAGCATCGATTTTTACATATACCTCTGGCAAAGTGATCACTTTGAAATTGGTATGTTAAATATACGCAAGTCCTCGGGAAGAAGTGGGGTGGGGGGAGGGCTAACGTTACGCTCGAACTGCTCCGAAGAGTCGTAACGTATTTTAACGGTGACGCGGTGGGGGAGCAAAATTCGTGCTCGCGCGCGAAATAATTTTGTATATTGGGCTTCCGAAACTTTTTGGATTTTTCTCAACAAGTTGAAATAAAATTGGAAAACTTTTCGCGGCCTGCCATTCGGCTTGTGAAAGTACTCGACATTTTTACAGATCATTAGATACGAGCCTGCGCGTACGAGCTGCCCAATGCAGTAGATTATTCTCCTGCGAATTATTCACGGAATATTTTCTCGCTTGTCGAACATGCAAGAAAAAGGATTATCGGGTAAGCGAAAACCCGAGAGTGTGTGCGCGCGCGAGAGAGAGAGAGAGAGAACTCGATTTTCGAAGCTCGGGCAACTGGTAAACACATTAGTATAAGAGCTATTAGTAGCTGACATCGAACGCTCGCTTCGGCATCGTAACTTCTCGTAAAGCGATGTTAATTTTCTACCAACGCGCGTATCGGCGACTCGGCGAAATGTCAATAATTTATACTGTGAACTGTGGCTCTTAGCACGTCTGTATGACAGAGTTGCAGTATTATATGTGTTACAGAATATCATGTTTTTCTCGAAAATTCATTTATGTTTATGGCGTGTTTATTTAAAAAAAAGAAAAAATATTCGAAAGAATAGTATAGAATTAGTTTATTATATTTAAATATATAAAAATTAAATTTTATTAATGCATTTAATGCAATGACAGTTTCTAAATAATATCCAAAATAAACTATTATTAATCATTAATAGTTACTTTTTCATAGTTTAAAAATAATTTATAAAATGCGCTCCATTGCTTTTCCTTTATTTTTCTTCTTTTTAAAAATTTACATAAATTATTTTCAAAGTAGAATTTTTGCTACTCATAAATTAATTTCATTAATACTGTACTGTATTTGCAAAGCATCTAAAGTCTTACCATTCCGTAAGCTCCTCCCGCTGTTTCACTAAACTGCAATATCTGTAAGATAGCGAAACAAAAGTCCAATCCGTATCGCTATGCAAAAACACGTTTCCCTAATCCCGGACATCATTAAAGCCCCAAAAAAGTAAGAGGCCAAAGTTCCAGCCAGACACCTTAGCCTAAGCCGGCGACTGTAGGGGGGGAGGTGCTCGGCTGCGATATGGTAAGCGGCCGGGCGGGCGGCAAAAAGCAGCCGTCTGCGTGTTATCAGTGCACTCAAGTCGTCGTCGTCTAGTGTAGCTGCAGATCTCGGGGGCTAAGCAAAAGTGGAGGAGGTGGAGCTCGGTTTTAGAGAGCCTCGGCGCGAGGTTAGGGCGCTCGCAGTAGAGGGTTGAATATTCATTCGCGTTACATATGGATCAGCCTTGAGCGACGCGCTCGAGAAGAGAGAGAGAGAGAGAGAGAGAGAGAGGCTAAGAGTGCCGGTAAGCACTGGGCTCTATGGCGAACGAACGTACGTGTGCGTGGGAGGGGGGAAGGGGTGAAGCTGTAGAGGTTTCGCTCGGCGCGATATTGCCGGCGCGTCGCGATGGCGACGAGCGTCCGAGAGAGGCTCTTTCCTTTAAGATACGTCTCTGTTTCAGGTGAAATTTCGAGGGATAAAGTGGGAGCGCTGAAAGTGTCAAACGACTGTTGCGCGTGAAATTGAGTGGAAAAGTTACGGCTTAAATCGTCCTCGCTTTAAGTGATTTTATCTAGAGTAAAATTTATGCCGCATAAACGAAATAAACATCTTTTTCCTAAATAAATAAAGACAAGAACGTTAAAAGTTCTTAATTAAACTCAAGACATACAGCAAATAACGAAAAACCAAAAGTCACGCCATTACTATAAAGCCTCTCCGAAAAACTCATACCGAGGAGAAAAAAAATGTCACCCACGCACATAGAGAGATAGCTCGGCCAACAGCTCATCCCTCTCTTTCCCTCGGAGCTCGATCAAAGAAAAGAACCCCTTTTCGCTTAGCGGCCATTTCGTTCATTTCCGGTCCACGAGTAGCAGAGCGCGCGGGCGGGCGCGGGGAGATCCATTTGCCATCGCCTCCTCCTTCCCTCTCTTTCCTACCTTCCCGCAAAAGCCCATTGTGCGTCGTCGTCGGAAAGCCAAGGCAAGCAGCGTCCGTCAAGTCGCGCGGCAGTCGGTTTACATTACGCCGGCGCTGGCTTCTCATATTTAAAAGGGGCCGGCCATTATGCGCCAACGTCGCAATTATCGCTTTTCGATTTCAATTTGAATCTTCGGCAGGGAAGGATGATGAAAGAGTCCGCTGTTTTTAGAGCTCGGTGCGTGCGGCGACGGGACGATGCCTCGGTGTAAGGAGATTTTTTTTTCTTTTTTCGCCGGATAGTCTGTAGCCTGGTGGACGACAGGCTAAAAGGTTAGGGACGAGGGTAGCGCTGAGGGGAAAGAGCGATAATGGAATCGGGCGGTTTTACGTAATCATCTTTGCGGGGAGAAATTAGTTTTCTAACGACTGCTGACGCTCTATGATTTTAACATTGCTGCTTTTTTACTGGTTAATTATCTGATTTTTAAATTTTCTATGAGTTTTGGAAATTCCGGGAATAGTGTAATTGAAACGTAATTGATTAGACGAGTAACTAAACTTTGTTTTTTTTTCAACCTTATTACAAGCTTTTTTTAGATAATATACTGTAAGGAGCGTTTGAGTAATCGATATTTTATTATAACATTTACATTTTATTGTTCATTTGATTGTCGATAACCGATTTAAATTTACAAAATAGTGTTACCGTTTGTTAACATGAATAAAAATGAATGCAATTATATTAAAACAGTCAGTCAGAGGCTGAGTTATTTTAGCAACAATGCTTGGTCATAGATATTCATTAAAAATACAGTTGTTACAAACTTGAACTGATCATTATTATTATATTATGCACTAGAATATATATTTACTTACATTGAAGTTCTAAAATACATCCCACTTAATTGATATTGAAAAAAGTTGCTTACCTGAAACAAATAAAATATAAATTACGTTTTAGATTTAGAGTTATAAATATATATGTATTAAATTGTATTTTATAAGATTGTTAAATAATTCACTTCTTATGCAATTCTGTTTTAATTTTTATATTTTGTAAAAGAAATAAAATAACAAACAATCCTTTATTTCAAGTTCATTTTGAATAAAGCGCTCATAGAAAGAAACTTAATCTTTTCTTTTATACTATAGTCTTTAGTAGTAACTTTTCTAAACTGTATGAAAACCTGGTTACCCTAGTTTCTAAAATAATAAAAGACAGCCACTAAGTGTCTGTAAACTATTTCCATTTGCCGTAAACACAACTTTAATTCCAGCCTCGCAATTTGTTGAGAGCCTCCGTAAAGTACGTAGCCTGTGTACGTAAATGTCCGGTAACGATATTTAGCGCCGTTAATGTGACACACCAAAGTGGATAAACCATAGATAAATTTTATCGTCCTCGACGCGAAGATTGCAGGGAAATTTATAACCACCGACGAACTTGCTTTCGGTCTCTTTTCCTCTCCCCCTCTCTCTCCTCTCTCTCCTCTCTCTCTCTCTCTCTCTCTCTCTCTCTGTCTCTCTCATTCTTCCTCTCCTGCTCTCTGCTACTCTCTCTCCCCCTCTCTCTTTCTCTCTCTCTCTCGAGGCGCGCGCGGGAAGAGACCCACTAAATCTTCGCGATTATCGCTAAGATTCTCGGACTCATGGGCGATAGTAATGGTAGCACTAAGGGGTTAGCTTTGCGCTGCAGCAGCAGCAGAGGTACTTGCAGCAAATTTAACTTGAAATTCCCGTTCTTATAACCACGTACGAGCACGCTCAAAATCTGACTGTTGCTTTATGGCTAGTAACAGAATCACTCGGTACTCCTGCTTATCCTTTTAAGAAAGAAACATTGAAAAAAAATACCGCTGAGGGATCATAAAAAAATATTATAACTAATTATTACTATTATAAAAATTTTATTACTCTTTTACTGATTCTCTGAATTAAAAGGGGAAGATGCTAACTCGCCAGTACGATACTCGTCAATATGATTGATTGAGAGATTTTAAGCACTTTGTTTATAATAAATAACAACTTCATTTGATTCAAATATTTGGCACAATTTGAAAGCAATATAAATTATCTTTTAATTAAAAAATGTCTGGAATACCGGATTGAATGAGTGCTTAGCTTTGTACTGAAAATATAAAGTGTAAACTTTATATTATCTGATTCGTATTCTCGAGAACGTAGCCTGTCAAGATCATTCGTGTTAAATTTAAGATAAAAATTGCTCATGATATGATAATATTATTAGTAAATACAAAATTAAAAAAAACATTTTAATAACTGCAATAGTTACGATTCTAGATTAGCTAATATTAATTATCGCATGGTTATTTGTCATAATGAATTTAATCCATTTTATTTAGGTTACAGATTATTTTAAAAATGGGAAGTGAATCTATGTATAAATAGAAAATAAGAGTAGAAATTATAATGGTTTACTATTAATGTTTATAGTGTGTCCATATAAAATGATAATACTAGATTATCGCAGCACACTAACGGTTTCGAAAGTTAATTTTATTCTTATTCATTTTTCTGTGTTATATAGTTATTTTATTTTACATTTAATTTTTCTTTCATAGTCAAGAAGTGAATTTAACTGATCGATTTGCACGTAGTATACTGATTGATACTTGTAGCTTTGGTATCTATAAATTTACTGTAATTTAAAATAGTTGTAAATATGAAAATGACAACAAATTTTAGTGTATTATAATTACTATAAATATTTCAGAATTAAAACAATTACCCATTTTTTTAAAGTAAAAGAATAGTTTTGGTTTGAGTCATTATAAAATTATTCAGTCTGATACTATTTTTTTTAGAGACAATCATACTTTTCTTTAAGCAAAATTATACAATTACTCGCTGGTAATTACGAGTTAATGACGGTGAAAGAGCGCACGCAGCATCAGCAGTGCAGGGGAGAACGAGCCCATTTAATCAGTGTTGTACATGCCCCAAATGCATCCACAAGTCAGTTTCAGAGAGCGAAAGACCAGTCGATTTGGCAGAGCGAAGCCGTTACTGCTAACACTTCCTGCTTCTACACTTTCCTGGCACACACCGGTCTCTTCTATTTTTCCTTTACATACGTCGAATCGCGTCGTGAAAATTCATCGCTCCAGAAGAAGAGACAAAAAAGCAGTGGGCTAGGATATAAGTTCATTTTTTTAATTATCAGCGCAAGGCCAAGATTCAAATTGGCTGAGTTACAAAAATAGAAGTTTGCTGCGAGAATGGGTTTTACGATGATACAAGCAGTGAGTAATACCGACACGACATATTTTTCTTCCTGTACGAGTTGTACAAAACGGAAACACAAACAGATATTTAAAAATGATAGATAGCCGTGACGGCGCAAATCGACGATCTAATTTGCCTAGAATGAAAGCGCGAAAGTCGTTGAGCTGATGCTCAGTAAATATTTAATGGATTGAAATTTAATACTAAAACAAACATTTTACACTTTATATGAATTGGTAGATAACTCAAATTAATTACACAGAATTATATCAGAATGACAAATTAATAATATGTTCAAGTTTCAATAATTACTTTAATGAGTTGTAATGGTCCAATAATCATTTTATTTATTTATTCTAATTATAATATGTAGATAATATAGATTTCTAGTTTCTCGGTTTCGAACTCTTTGTTTCTATATTATGTATGTACATATTTGATATGTGTGTGTTATTAGATTATATTTGATTTGATGAGAGAATGCGAGAGCGGTGAGATTGACCCCAACCCTTTGTCTACCTTTCGGAGGCTCGATAGCTTTGGGTAGCACTTGTTCGCACTCTTTCGTCAAATGTGAGTCTCTGCTGATCGGTGCAAAGAACAGGATGTCTTTTGACCAGCTCTGATAAGTTCGCATTTTCGGCTATAAGTCAATTTAACAATTTAGATTTATTTCATTAAGTTGGTGAATTGATGAAGTAGTTAGATAAATTTTAATAAGTATTTAATTGAATAGTTGTAGTTGTTTTCCTTTTTATTATTATAATTTTTTAATAAACAAATTAGATTTAAATAAGATAGAAAATTATCAATTTTATTAACAAACCTATCCCTACTCTACCCCTGGGTCCAGCAACCCAGAATTCAACTTCCGATCAAGAAATTACAGAGTCAAAAGTGAAAACTTAAACAAATTATAATTTTGGGATTGATTTGACCTAGTGTAAAATCAGTAAACATTAGAAAAATATATATTTTTAGAGTGCTGTACGAAAACAAACGGTTTATAATTCAATGTTAAAAAATTCTTCGAGTTTTTTTCATGTATGTCACTGAAATTCATGTACATTATTGTTAGATTTAATTTAATTATTAAATTTCAAGACATTTTTAATGTTGTTCATGTTATTGATTAAGTTAAAAATTCTTACACTCACTCCTGAATTAACAAAATGTTGTCAATGAAAATTTAAAAAAACTTTATAATTATAAAATTATAATAATTCGAAAATATATCTCTTTAAATTTTTAATGTAAATGTCTTAATAAATGCGAACGGTTCAAGTTGCAGTGGCGCACGTTAAAAAAAAGACAGCGCGCGTGGTGCAGAGTACTAGTTGATTCAGTCTACCGTCCGATGGCAGCACGTGTACATACTAAGCTCAGTTTTATTTATTTCGCTCGAATTTTAAAATACAATTTTATTTGCACCGATATTTAGTTTCTTATTTTATTTTTTAAGATTAAAGATAATATAAACTTTTTTATTTTACTGCTTTACAAAAATAAAGTTTTATTATTTTTGTAAAACACAATCGTATTATTATATAATTAATATTTAATTCATAGAAAAACATTCGCACTAATAATTTTGAGCATTTACTTATTTAATGTAATTAACCAAACATAAACCTAAAAAAAACTTCAATAAAATATTTCTTTGACATTTACAAATTAAGTGCTTTCTAATAATGTATATATACTAGAAGTGCTATTAGACTTTTATACTAGTAAAAATGTTGTTTAGAAAAAAAAATTAAATAAATAATGATACTAAATATAAGATATTAGTAATTCACTAACGTTTTTTCAAAATAATAAACCAAACAGTAGACAAAAATTCTATCAGAGTTTAAAAATTTAAATCATTATTTTGCTGAATGGATTAATATCATTAAGTTATAAATATTTAATTTCTAAAAATTGAAATGGTAAATTCAAAAAGTCGATTGACTTATGTTTAAACAGAAATCATTAACATTTTGCGGAATCATTTATTTTGAACCTGTGTATTTTAAAATTAGTCGATGACATGAGAAACGATGGAGACTTTTTATTTGCAAGCTCAGTAATCATAGCATTACGGATTTCTGTCGGTTGTATATTCCAGTAACTGCTCAAATTTTCGCGAATAAAATAACCTGTATATCTTTCCGACACTGAAAACTGAAGACTGAAACTAAATTTATTAATTTGTAGCTTATTTTGAAAATAAATCGAAACGGTAAATTATGAAAACTAATTGAAATGAGATTCAAAATTTTATGAATTAAATCTGTTTCGCCTTGAGACGCCTGGTTGGAGTCACAGTTAAAGTCTAAGCGTTCTTTTTCTAGATAGGACTGAGGATGAAAACGGATCACACAAAGAGGACAAAACTGAAGGAATATAAGCACTGAAGCTAACTATTTTATATGCGATTCAAATGACTCTCTCTATGAGACATTCAAAGTATTAAGTAATATCTACCTATCCATGTCGACCCGTATAATGCTTTTTATAGATCCGAAGTCAATTTAAATTATAAATAAATGTCACAATAAGTTACGGTTCTGATTGTATCTAATCAAAAAAGAACTATGTTTTAATTAGTTTTCTAAGTATTTATTTTAGCTTGGATATACTATACCAAATCTTATTTAAATTAATCGCAGCTAATTTAAAATTGACGCTATTTCTATAAAGATAAAAAACAAAATCCCTATAAAATATTATATCAAACTTCTTTGAGGACTGATTTTCAACAATATAAATTTATAATTCTCAAAGACCTACGCAGAAAGCAGCTTTAAAAATTTCACTGTAATTCACTAAAAGACCGTAAAACCCTTACTGCATTTTTATCGCTCGCTGAAAGGCAAACTTTTCCAGTTCGAAGATCCCCACGAGGAGCTCAAAATTCCAGCAAACGGCAGACAACGCACCACAATCGAAATATCGCGAATATCTTCTTGAAGAAGACAAAGTATCCCGGCCTGTACACATCCTCCTCTTTCCGGATACACGCGGTGTTTCCCCGCGCGCGGCTCGCACGAGTGAGTCGCGGATTTGCGAATCGGTTGCGCGCAATAACGCTCGGCTGCCCGCTCTCTTTTGCATTCTGTCACGCCCGATAATCGTAAATCAGCTGACTGGAATAATTTCAGCGGCGCAGCAGTGATCGAATGCCCGCCTTCGCCGGGGAGAGCCGCGAAGAAAGAAGATCGCGGGTTGGAGAGAAAGAGACAGGGGAGCCGCAATGATAAATAAACGAGAGAAAGCTAGAAGGGAAGAAGATATGGAATCATTGATCTACGACTGTTCCCGCGATTTACGAGGCCGGGTAATGCATTCGGAATGCGTTTAACGGCGGCTCGCGCGGAGCGACAACTTTGTTTAGCCGCGGCCGTGCGCGGCTGGGTATACGTGGTGTAGAGCGTTTCGCGGAATCCTTTCGGAAAAGTTTTCCGATATCTTTTGC
Source organism: Eupelmus urozonus (assembly GCA_900480035.1). Taxonomy (NCBI): domain Eukaryota; kingdom Metazoa; phylum Arthropoda; class Insecta; order Hymenoptera; family Eupelmidae; genus Eupelmus; species Eupelmus urozonus. The sequence goes on along the minus strand of UELX01001359.1, from coordinate 28,137 downwards.
ACGGAAGGCTCATCTTTAATCCCGCGATGGCTTTGCCCTGCGCGCTCTCGTTGCAGCTCGAGCTGTGGCTCCGGAAAGTCTGGCCGCACACTAGCGAACTGATTAGCAAGGGCGGAACGCACATGCGATATTTGTGGTACTGCGTCTCGTGGCCCCGTGAATTTGAAATTCCGATTTGTCAGTGGAGTTTCGACGCAGTTAGCCGTGACGTATTGTTTTCTTTTTTTAAATATTTTTATAGAGTTAGAGAGGGGCGAAATTAATGTTGCTAAGAGATTAGCTTGTAAATGATTCGGTAAAATGTAATTTTATACTATTGTTAGTTAGACTCTTCAAAGTTTATGAAAGTTTTGCAAATATTGTAGCATATTACCTAGGTACGACTGCATGCAATTGAAACTAAACTGTTAAATAAATCATTGTTGCACATAATATTATGGCACAATATGAAAGTTACAGGTGTAATAATGATAAATAAAGATACTAAATTAAAAAAAATTATGAAGGTTCAATCAACGCATTGGAGTTAGCTCGAAAGATTAAATTGCTGACTGTTTCTTCAAGTCGCCATCATTTAAAATGCATGGATATACGATTAATGAAATTATTAATTCAAGGCAAGACTTAATATGTTATATGATTAAATACCAAAACTAAACTCTAATACAAGTACATCATTAGGATAACTGAAAGAGTCGAATATTATAACTGACCACAAAAAGAAAAAAAATCAATAATAATGTAAAACATATAAGAAATAAAAAGTTATATAAATACTATCTCCTACTTCCCATTATCAAACCCATCAATCAACATTTTTAAAACTTAAAGAATCTGACAGCAGTTCGATAACCATAACTAAATGCGCAACCATGCGGCCCCCGTACTTTGTACGGATCGTCCGCAACACAATCGACAAAAGATACCAACAGATAAAGCCCAACCAGAACGCAAAAGCCCCCTCCCCCCGCATTGGATAAGCAGCCTCGACGCATCGATGCATCGATCGCGCGTAAACGCGAAATCTCTTCCTCTCTGTCGCACTTTTGATTGTTCGCGCGACGCGCTTTTCGGCTCGACGAGCTGTGCCAGCTGCAGCGGGCGCGCGCGGAATGAAAGCGACGCGCGAGGCCGAACAATGGCGGAGCCAGCCGGCGCATTATCCCTGGCCGCTTGACGATTCAGCGCGAATGAGCGCGCTCGCTCGCGTCGCGCGCCAGAGAAAGAGTTACATACCTGCGCGCTCGCGGAGAGCGAGTAATTTTGCGCGCGATATTGGGTCGTCGAGGAAAAGATGAGCTGCGCGTGCATGGTAAAGACTATTGTTATTTGTTTTGAGATTTGAGACGGTGATGAGGAGGGAGAACGATTATTTCATTGTGGAGTATAGTGAGGAAGGATAAATTGCGGCATGGTGATGGTAAAAATGAAAAAGGTGACCTGGGTGGAAAATATTAATTTTCCACACACACCACCTCTTCTTTTTGATGTCTTTCTTGAATAATAGTTTAATCAATGATTTGGTGTATAGGCAAGTAAGACTAGGTGCTCGAAGATGGAGACAACCTCAAGCAAATGCATGAGCCCGCAAATCTGGAGTAATCATAAACCACGCGACTGATAGGGAAGGTTCTGTCGAAATAAAGTAATGAATAAATGTGGTATTTGCCCGTTTAAAATTACTCGACTAATCCGCCTTGTAGCTTCTTCTTGCAATTGCAACTACCCACTAGTCTAACGACGTAACAAATGATAAATTCACAATTTAAATCAAATCTAAAATCTCTTAGAGAATCTAATATTTTTATTATTAAACTGCTTGAAATTTAGAAAGACAATCGAAAAGACACATTTTAAATTTAAGAAATCCCTTTTGATTCCAGTAAAACAAAATTTGATAAACTCCATCAGCAAGATGAATGAGGTTTAGCGCTGTAGACAGGCAATGAAACGGTAGAAAGCCAGCAAAACGCCGGGTCAGCTGTGTACCGAATCGTACTTTGTAGGCCAGTCCGATACAGAATGCAATCCCCGAAAGAGGAAAACCTATATATACACACGCGCGGTGAACGCCACCGCGATAAAAAAAAGACGATCGATTCTGGACGGAGGGACCAGCAGCGAGAGAGGGGGGAGAGTCTCAGTCCTGTATGGAATCGGCATCACTCGGCATCGAAAACAATCGCCATTCTCCTTTCCGCCGACCATATAACGGGCGCACGCAATCGAGAAGCCCCGAGATTCGCGTCTCAAAGCGAAATTCTCTTCCTTCTTGGCGCAAAAGTAGAGGGGTGGCCGGCGAAGTGAATTCCGGCGCTCGTAAAGGGCTCTGTACGAGGGATAAGTCGGATACGAGAAGGAAGAGGCGCGCAGCGAGTCGTCGAAAGATGAAACGCGCCGGGAAGAAATTGAAAAAAAGAAGAGCCGAGCCGAGGGTTGTATGTGTTGAAAAATTTCAACATCCTTATGAATTATTCTGTATCGCTTGCGAGAGTGCGAGCCGAGGTATATGTGTGTTCTGGATGGAATAAATGTTTGAAAAAAATTTTTCGAGTCGTAGGAGGCGGAGGAGAGGACGTCTGCGTGTCCCGCGAGATATAGAATTTAAGCTTGCACTTTATAAGGATTTTGTCCAATGGTGCATTTTTAAAAAAGGCGAAATACCAGTGGAGGGTGCTTCTTTGATGATATGCCTTGTGACTTGAAATATTTCTTCGTTATAAATGATCTATAAATTTTATTAATAAAATTGTCAAGTGTAATGTCAACGAATACCCATTCATGATATAGATATGTTTTTTTTGCAGGTTTTTTATTTTTTATTTTTTATTATTTCTACTAAAAACATCTATGAAGAATTTCTTCTTTTCATGATCAATGTAGGTAGAACTTTTTGTCATCTCGCTATTATATATGGTAAAAAATTTAAAAATATTTTTCCTACGCAAAGCTCACTATTTCAAGAAATAATTTTTATGTAATTTAAATTTCCACATAATATCTCCGAAATCGGTACCAAATGAATAATCCTGACTTCCCGAACAGTATCGTATAATTTATATGTCATTAGTATGGCATTCCTAAGACAGAGTAACCATCTCTCCTCTTCTAACATACCTCTAGTATAATACACCACTTACACGCATCTACTCAAAGGACTACGGATGCGCAGCTGCGATACACCGTTGATACACCTGCAGGCGGCTACCTTGCTCTGATTCACCATCCAGGCATATGTACTATTTAGACGACACTCATGTCTGTGAGAAGTTAGGGGAGGGAAGACGAAATGGGGAGGAAGATGCTCTTTGCGTGGGTCGCTGCGTCGGTATAAAGTGAATTATCTTGACTAATGAAAACGCGCTAGTACTGGCCTCCAGGGTACTACAGCCTCCACGAGACTTTCCGGGTTTCTCCCTCCTCCTATTTTCACACATTCTCGGCACGAGAATTTATGGAAGGCTTTATCTTTGAAAAATTCCAGAAAAGCTGGCGGCTTGAATTTGAATGTTCAAAGTTTGCGAGAAAAATTTTCCGACTGCTTTTTGAACCAGTCTTGGGGAATTTTTGTGAAAAGATATGGTTCGGTGGTATTAAGATGCGGCTTACCTCGAGTAGCCTGAAATGAAATTTTAAAATAAATTACCAGGTTCAAATTGTGTACCCCAGAAAGCCGTTAATACTAATTCGACTTTAAAAATATCCGTCTGTACAACTTTGCGGAAATAAATTCGTGTTTTTATACGTAGACGGATAAACGTTATTCTATACCTCCAAATCGATGCGCACAAACTTCTTCTTAAATCAATAATAAATCAATCACACTGTCTCTCCTTTTTACAATTTTTTTCTCTCTTTCTCTTTATATCGATTCAAATTACCACACTCCTCCACGAATTTTTTCAACACATACAACCCCTGCTCGCTTATTCTTTTTTATTTTCCATTCCCTTTTCAGGAACTCGAACCCTTTTTAAAGAGCGGCAGCAGGGAATACGTTCAGCTCGATTCACAAACGCCGCCTGGAAATTATTATGCTAATTCCACCGATAGCGAGGAATTTTTCCTTCCGGGCGCTCCATGCACGCGCGGCGCTAAATTGTTGACGGCTTGAATAGCCTCATGTTAAATCCATAAATTTCGCGGATTAAAAAAGTTCGCGGGGCAGGGTTGCTTTTCACCGGAGCGCGATATCTTTTCGGCGCAGGGCGGTGTAAGCCGAGCGTTCGCGCCAGACTTTCAATTTTTTTTTTTCGACTGCAGCGTTCTAGCTCTTTTTGTTTAAGGCAGAGCATGCGAGAGAGAAGAAAAGTAAGGTAATCTTTTTTTTTGCCGAAAAGTTTGGGACTTATCGTTGTTTTTACTGCTGGAAAAGAACGTTTGTTGGAAAGAATTGGAAGTGGCGCGTCGTAATTATAATTCTAAAAGGAGAGAAGAAAAAGTTAATTATTCAAAACGATTCTGTAAAAATTTTATTTTCAAATATTCTTTTCCAGCTGCTAATACACTTCCGCGATAAAAATTGCTACTACTCGTGTAACATCAAATTTCTTCGGCATTGCATTACGAAAGTTAGAATCCGCGCGCATTGTTCCTCCTGCCTCAACTATACGCAAAGTATACGAGCATAAAACTGAGCGCATAGAGAAAGAGAAAGACAATTCAAAGGGAGAGAGAGAGAGAGAGAGAGAGAGAGCGAGTTCCCGTAAACATCATAAAGAAGATTGTCTTAGACGCGAGAGCGGCGCGTATCGCGACAATATAAATCTAAAAGTTTCGAATTTTCTTGCAAATCGAATCGATGCTAGGGCGCGCGCGCGGCCTCGCGCAAAAACGTAGTCGCGCGCGCGTGGCCGCGGAAGATATTCTTCTTGCGGAAAAATCTTTCTGCAGCCGTCGAGAAAGATAGAGCTTCGGCTCTAGCGAGCACACGCAGCAAACTAAAAAGAAAATAATACACGCTCTGGCTTCCAGGCGGCGTGCTTAAATTCCAAAAGGCGAGTCCACCCGTAGCGAAACTTTCTTATTTCCGACTCTGCTTCTTCCATCAACTTCTCTCCCTCTCTTCCTCTCCTTCTCTCTTCCTTTAGCGCGCGTGAGCGTCCTCTATTTTAAAGAAATTCAAATCCTATCTGATATGAAAGTTGCTAGAGCAGAATCGAGTGCCGAAGAAAGAGAGGGTAGGCGAAAGAGAAGAGAGAGCGACGGTTCGACTAGTGGTGGTAGTAGCTGACGCGACGGAATTGCCGGAGCCAATCGGATAAGTGTATTCCCATAGAGCGGGAAGCGCGCGCAGTCGCGTCCAATCAGATAGGACGCGGCCGCGGGGCGGCCTTTGACGTTTCTCATGCCTTGTCGCGCGATCTCTGTTATAAGAGTCAGCCGCACCGCTGCGCGCGCCCGCGCCGTTATACACCGAGCCAGCGATCTTTGCATAAAATAAGAAGAAAAGCTCGCCGGGGAAATGAATCAAACGGGCCGACGTTTCAATTATTTCTCGCGAGTTACGAGAGCGAGCGAGAGGCCCGTGTGGCCCTCCAGTACACGCCAAGGCAGCACATTGTCATCCCTCTCCTTCTCTGCCTCTCTCCCTTACTCCTCTTTCATCGACTATTCTCGCTACTCGTTTTCCTTGCCGCGTTCCGTCCTTAGTTATGCGCGCCCGGCAGCGCCAGCGAAGAATCAATCGGTCGCCTTCGTTTTAATTAACGTCTACCCGACGACGTCCCGGCTCTCGTGCGCCCGCCCGGCTCCCCCGACTTTTTCCATTCAACTTGACCGTCATTCCACGGCACGTACAACTCATTATTATGCCGAGAGCCGAGCGCTGAAGTGAGGGAAGGCCATGGAAAAGCACCGGGACGCTCTACGGAGTTGTTGTATGTACAGAGAGAGAGAAAGCGAAGATGGCTCTTTTGACTTTTAATCCCTTACGAGGGTTGTAGAGGTGACTTTTTCGATTTTTACTTTATAAATGTTGATGCCTGAGGAGAAAAATTGCTGGAAAAAATGTCTGGACTTCAAATAATTGTCATTAATCAGGATGTGGATGAAAACAATAAAAGTACATAATAATATAAATTGAGATGCCAACTATTTATTAAAATATTCAGTTAAATCCGCCGTTAGCATGAGATAGTTCGTAAAATGCAGATATAGATTAATACTGACTTTTTAATGACTAAAATTGATTCCAAATTTTGTGTTTATCGTTAAAAATGATGAAAGTTTTACTGAAAAATTTCTTCTTCAAAACGTAAAAAAGTAAAATAGAACAAATACAAAAAAGATGTGCATCTAACTCATCTAGAGTTAAATTAGTGATGCAAGCTGTCTCAATTCACCCAGGATCTGCGGATGCTCCTAATACTCTGCTTCTGAATTTTCGTCTCCCGCATATGATCGCTGCTATAGCTGATCCTTTCAGTTTTAGAAAGAATTGATGCCTTTTGAGTTCCTCCTATTTATCTAAAGATCCTTGGTAGTCCCGTGCGAAAATCCGGGGTGTAAGAGAACGTCAAAGATCTGCTCGGCACGAACCTCTTTATACGTAAGAGATGAGAGGGGAGATGAGAAGAGAAGAAACCTAGTCAAAGGCATTCTCTAATCAAGTGTAATACTTACGATTTTAAGGAAATTTGAATTTCATTTTGCTACAGGGTGAGTCATAAAATTCATGTAAGTTTCTTCTATGTACCTGAGACCTTTATAAACCCCACCAACAATGAGACAATTCTCAATAATTTTCAATATTCAATTTGTTCTTTACATAATTATTCATGACAATAAAAAATATTATAAATACAATAATTGCCTCTACGAAACATCTTTCTCAAAACCCAGGAAGAAACACATGCATTAATTCACTAGCAACCTCGCATCATTCCAAAGTAGTCGAGCCGATCGCAATGCCGTAAAGTAGCCATCTCAGCCTCGTCGACGCACGGAGCTCCCCTCTACACTCTCCTAGCCCATGGGCAGCATCATTGCGATTCCCAAATTAACGTGTGTGCGCGGGCGTGGGCGCTTGCGTCGGGTAATCGGAATCGGTAAGGGTAACCTGATTACTCGCTCGGGCTGTGATTCTGACGTCTCGCTCCGCTGATTGACCGAGAGAGAGAGAGAGAGAGAGAGAGAGAGAGAGAGAGAGAGAGAGAGAGAGAGAGAGAGAGAGAGAGCCGATGACGTTATATACGGCCGGCGGCGGCTACGGCGACCGATCCAATCATTCGGTCTCATCCCCACTGCTCATTAATGCGGATACTCATTACGGCAACGAGCCGAGGCCCGCGCTATGCGATGCGATGCGCTAATCCCATATCGCGCTGATCGTATGTGCGAGCGAGTGCGATGCCGACGGTATAATGCGAGTCGAGGGATACGCGAGGACTGCTATTCGGCTGAATCGAGTGGAAATGACCGATTGTTACTTTTCTCTGAAATAGCCGGATTTAGATTTCTGGGATCGATACTTTCGATTTAATTGCTGCAAGTGATTTGAACTTGCTGATATGTAAGTTTTTTTAGATAAAAATAGTAATGATAAATTGTAACAAATAGAATTAGCATACACGATTTCAAATTCCATAAGCGATTAAAGTCCCAGTAGCAATTAATAATTACGGATATCATTCGAGTAAAATTTTTCTTCATATATTTGAATATCAGCTAAACCCATTCAAATTTGCCGAGTGCATCGATGACAAACACTCAGGAAAATACTCAGCGAACAAAGCTCGAGAGGGATGAAAGCTCGAAAATAATAAAAAAAACTGCACGCATGCGTCGCGTTATTCTCGGCAGCCAAAACGTAACCGCACTTTATCTGCCGGAAAAAGTTCCAAATATAAATATAACGCAGCTGACAAACCGAAAAACGATGAAAAAAGCAGAGCGACCGAAAGAGAACGAATCAAAAAACTTCAGGAATCCAGCGTACTCGCCCCCATAAATTCCCAAGCGCAGGCGCTAAAAAAGAGTTGCGCCACTTTGCAGAATTTTTCAAACGCCGTTTTACGATATTCGAGCGCCTCTCGTGTGTATACAAAAAAAAAAAAAAAAAATCAACAAAACGCAAAAAGGGATTAAAAAAAAGTGAGCGAAAACGTAGTTAGCGGGAGCGATCACGAATTGTTTAGCCGAGGGGCGAGAGCGGGCGGTACAACACGCGCCGCAAAAGTTCGGCCGCTTGCGTTTAGCGTGATATACGATTCGCGCTCATCGCTTTGCTCTATATCTCTCTTTCTCTCCCTCGAACGAAAAGAGCATAGCAATATTAATCGCTCGGGAGATTCATTTTTACGACACTCGCTTTATTTTTTTTTCTCTCTCGCCTTTCGTTTTGCGCGCGAGCGAGCGTCGAAAAATTGCTCCGACAGTTTGCGCGCAGTTTTCTCCGCGAGTGTGTAACGAATAAACACTCGTATAAATTTGAGTTAACGGCGGGCTCGCCGTCGCTGATGCTGTTTTTTTCCTCCTTCCGGCGCTTTTCCCGAAAGTATTTGTCAATGTTTCGCTTTTCGATTAAAGCTATCGACGGAAAAACATTACGATAATACTTTTTTCCGGTTTGCGCGCCGGATTCGTACGAGAGAAAAAGTGCCGCAGGATTGAAGTGGATTTGAATATTTTTTTTCAACACTTTGGAAAATTGAACTTTTGGGAGAAATGAAAAATGGTTTGTTTGATTGAAGTGAGAAAATTTTTAAATTTTTTAATTCAAAAATAGTAACGCATAGATAAAATGTATTACTTTTATTTTTTAAATATAATATTAAATTAATGAACGCGACATGAAATAAAAAAAACTCAAATAACATCTCGTTAAATAAAAATTGATTATCCATCGAATATGTTAGGCGCATTGCCGTTAAAATTTAATAACCATAAAGGAGTAAACTCGGAGGATTTATTGTAACGACGATAGTTTTGTCCTTTTAATGTCGATAAAGTTAGCGGAGAGCTGGGACGGGGGCAGCGGCACGGGTCTGCTCATTCGGTATCCATATCTCGGCGCTCGCGGTGCGGCTAATCGATAAATGCATAGAGGATAAAGGGCTGTAACACTAACTTTAGTCGCGCACATACCGCAGCAATGACCATGTAATTTAGACGCGTAATTGTTTTATCGTCGTTTAAAGATAACCGTGCACGTGGTGGTCCCTCATATTAGCAAGGGTATTATTAACGTAGCCAACGTTTCCTCCCGCTCTCTCCCACTCTACCTCTTTCAAAAGCAATTTTACCTATTCTCTTCTATGGGATGCGTTCGACGGGACTAAACTCTTGGGTTTCGATTGTGCTATTATATAAATGGGTGTAAAGATACAACGAGCGTTTCGATTTTCTGACACTGTCAACGATTGTTGCGTTTATCTATGTAATGAGTTTATTTACACAAATCAGATGCTAATAATATAATACGTGATATCAGAAAAACAAGTGTGTAGGAAAAATATGAAAAGATGGGAATAAATCATGCAAAAAGTCTACCTTGAATACAAGTCAATCTTGTCATTTTTTAAATTTTTTCTTGCAGTACGCTTTCTGAGATATAATGTCTATAAAATACTACATAAGAAATAAATATGGTTATAGTGTTTGTTATTACAAAATTCTAAAATGTGGTTGCCGTACCATATCTGGATGTATCTACTGATCCAAACTAAAAACCGAACCTACCGTACGAATAAAACTTTTTCATTCGCCTCTCGAATCCTGCATCGATCGCCGTACAACGAATCAATCCCAAATTACGCGACTAAATCTCTAAAGACGTTAAATCAGCGCTTAATGAATTCGCGTACACGTCGCCATCCGAACTCGCGATACGGACTGTACGACGCGCTCAGCAGCCCGTGCAAACGTACCCCCGTCCCCTCGCCATGTCAATTCATCGGTCATGTAAACAGCCGCGCGCGAGCGCGGCCCTTTGCCGTGGCGGCGGCAACTAATTTCTCGGCGTGCGGGCGCGTAAACTCAATTTGGGCGTGCTCGCGCATCCGGCTGCAACTGGGGGAGGGGTAGTACGTCAAAGTGTCCGAGAAAGCTCGGGCAACGATAACGCGCGGCAGTATTCTTCCTCGGCGCGCAAGCGCGTATCCCATTTAATTAGCGGAACTCGGCCTCTGCGCCGAGAACTAACTTAACGACGGGTAAGCGCGGCGACGGCGCGATCTTCCCTGCCGGATAGTTCGGCCGAGCCCGCATGAGGGACTTTGAGTCGCGGGCGCGGGAGCGCGAAACCGGAAACTATTGCGGATGCGGTGCAGGCTGGATTTTTGGACTGATTTATTGCGTTTTAATTAAAAGTTTTGGAGAGGCCGGATTTGGGGATGGCGTGCGCTAGCGGCGATGAGCGCCGGAGCCTTGACTTGGAGAGGCGCGTTTTAAGCCGCAGCGCGGAGCGAGAGGCAGAGCAGTAAAAGGTGAATTAGAAAAGGTAATCCTATTACACGGGCTATAGATTTTTGTGACGTTAGCTTTGCTGCACGTGGGATTTGTTGAATTGCTCCGGTTGGAGTGGATGTTCATTCTCGTTTAGATGAGGGTGATTCTTTTGAGTAAAAAAATTTGAAAAGTAATTTGGTTTATTGGTTTTTGCAATTAGGAAAGGAGAGGATTAACCTGACGTTTTTAATTACTTTATTACTTTGAGAACAATTTTAATGAAAATGATAATACCAGATAATATTTAGATAGGGTATCCAAAAAAAAAAACAGAAAGAGTAAAATAGTATCTAAGGAAATAAACAAAGAATGGTGCCGAATCGCATGTAAATTATCACCCGAATCATCGACCAGGGTGTTAAACATGCAATTTGAGATATTCTTTTTTACATTCCCCAATCGAAACTATTGGTTTTTTACATTTTTATGCCGGGATAAAAACATTTACTTCTGGCGGGTGTATGTGTGAAAGTAATATTTTATTAATGATTATTAATTTTTCCTTTTTATTTTTACTATTTTAATATTTTCTAAATATTTTCCTTTTTTTTTTTATTAATAAAACAATAATAAGACAATAATTATAAAGAAATCATATACGCTGCTGGCTTAAACTTTGAGGCAGCCTACTCTGTTGCGAAAATATTTAGAAGTGATGTGCGCCACCTAGTGACGCGCGCAAGAACTCGATTCTTGCTGATAGGTAGCATAGCGCGAAGATTCAAATTTTAAAGTTACACATTGATTAAGAAATCGTGGAGATCCTAGAAAAATATTATTTTATGAATAAGTAGCAGTAATTAATAAAACTTAATAATAATTGTTAATAATAATTATTATTATTCGTACAACAATCTTTCTCTATATCACAGAATGATAATGCACTTTTGCGACATCATATTAACGCTGCGTCGCACGCGGGAAAGCATGGAACTATAAAAAGGGAAAGAGAAAATTAATTTTCAAAGTTAATAAAGCTGCAGCACTAAAAGCGACGCCGGCAGCGTAGACTCACCGGTGCATTTTTGCCAACACACAAAAATAGACGCGCATGCACCTAGCGCACTGCATCGTAAAAATGCTCTCTCGGCCAACCCCCGGAACAGAGTCGGACCCTGGCACTAGCGCCGAGATGGAGTGAGCTTGTCCTGTTTATCCCCCGTTCGCCAGCGTCCGTCCTTCGCGGATTCGGGTTACGTCCTGGGCGCTCGTAATTAAAATGTTAAGCCGCCGCTCCTCTGCGACCACTCGCGCAACTAATTTTCAGCGCGCGCGGGCGCTGGTCCCCGAGATTTATAGCGCCGCCGCCGAGCTCACCTCGCTACACGGCGAAATCCCCGTAAATCGAGTTGCGGCGGCGATGGACCAGTGCATATGGCATCGTACGCGCGCGCACGCGTGAGTTTCACAAGGTCGGGATTTATTGTTCGACGATGAAAAGATCGTACTTTATGCGTGGATACGCAGCGGCTTTATCGTAGACGCGACAAAGGGGGAATGAACGGGTGCAGTTGTTTTGAGGGAGAAAGAGAGTGGATTTTGGATGTTAGGGGGCGATGGTATTGATTAGGTCTTGGTAGCTCTTATAAAGTTGATTTTGCTATAATTGTTAGCATTTATATGAAATATATGTATAATCTTTTTTTTCATGAATAATTTTTTAAGATAAATTTTAATATACAATTTAAAGATCTCTTAGTAATTAACATCATTTTCAAAACATGTATTGCACCTAGTTTAGGCCCAAAAGAGGCTTTATTTAATTTGAAAATTTGTCAAATTCTAGTCAGTATCATATTTATAGAACTTGAGAGAATTGTGAATGACTTATGATTTAAAATTAACATTCATTTTAATGATTTCACTTTCGGTTATAAAATGTTTGAACTCGACACATTTGAAGACTAGTCTTTGGAGTGCCAATTTTCATTAGTTCACTTTAACTGAAGAGAAAATATCTTAAATCAAGTTCTAGGTATATTTTAGTTTTAGAATTGCTAAATTTAAGAAATCTAAATATGACTTCCTTTTCTTAGTAGTACTATGATTATTTTAATTTATAATTTTCATGAACCGAAACTTTTTATATTAAAAGACAAGATTAATAGAAAACAATAAATAATAAATAATCACCACTAGTACATAACATTTTCCCCAAACTAAACTCTTCAAATCATTTTCATCACTACATTACTCTCCTTGCACTATTATACAACAAACTCGGCGCTAAATAATGCAACCACATTTACCACCTAATTAATTTGTCCGATGAAATCCAAGAAACTCAAAATCTCGCTTTCCACTTTGCCCATGCCAAAGCAATGTTATTACAAGAATCATCAACCCCAGCCAATAAAACGCTTAACTCTTATGTACACGCGCACACGAAAACTCATCCCTGGGGAGGTCCTTCCAGTCCTTTTTGTCGGCCTCCTCCTTTTCCCTACACACTCGCGTGCACTGCACGCATTTATCTGCGAGACTATATTTACGGAGCGCGACGCGCTCGTTAAACTCGGACGATCATCCAGCGATTTAGCTCGAAGAGGAAAAAGTAGCCCCAAGGATTTTCGAAAAGCCAGTCTAATGTTTTGTCAGATGCCGCGGGAGAGCGCGTGCCAAAACCTTCGGAATTTTTGCAGACTCGCGCGCGCTCCGCTTTTTGCACGGGATATTCCGTGAGTGCGACGCGGCCGTGCGCGTGTATTTATAGGGACGCGAATCTCTATTTTCGGGCGCGGTCGACGGGCCACGAGCATTGATACCAACGCTGGCGAATCGCGGTCACATAGAGATGCTGCTTTCGGTAGAGGCTTGCAAAGCTTTTAAGGAGATTTTTGTAGTCGGAAAAAGCTCTTGAAATTCATTTTTAATAAGAACTGTTTTTATTAGTAATACATTGCCGATGTGCTGTAAAATAAATAATCAATCATAAGAAAGTTATTTATCGACTCAATATTGTATCGAACAAGCATTCACTTATTTCAAGTGACAACGAAACACCGGCCATACAAAGCAGAAGAACTCGCCCGACTAGCGCATTCCGACGTTTATCACTTAATAAAAGGCCGGGAAATATACGACGACAATATTAATTTTACGGTGCAGCACAGTGCGCCGCGGTGTTCGGCTCAAGCACAATCATTTACAGAATTTAATGGGCATGAGATTGCGCAGACGGGCCAGGCTCTGATGTATTTTGGCTCGGTGGCGCGTTGTCATCGAGAAGAAACAAATAGAAATGTGTGCAGTCGCCGCTAATTTGATTATTCCTACTTTGTTTCGCACTCCGACGCTTGCCAAATGTCGCTCATTCTATTGCTTTTGAATGCCTGGCCCGCGAGCGGCGCGACTGAGGCCGTGATTCCGAATTGCCGGGGAGCGCAATGAAATTCACGCTTCGCCGGGGCTTTATGACGAATTTATTCGGAGCATTAAAAAACGCCGAGCGGTTCATTAATGCGAGTTTGTCGCTTTGTTATTGGAGCTATTGATAATCGTTTGTTGGCTTATTGGTCTGACTAAGGAGGTTACTGTCATTTTGAAATGATTGGTAATTTTCTGTTTACATATCAATTTACGAATTTTTCAAACATTCTTTTCAGTATTTCAGAGATAAATTTTTGTTTTGCATGAATTGTTAAACATATTTTTCTCACAATATTAGTAAATATAGTTAAAGAAAAAATATCGATAGGTTGGTACAAATGAAACAATTAAAAATATCCTCTTGCGCGGTACCCTATGAATAGTCTTACTCGAAATACTTGAATGAATCATTTCCCAAAAACGCAATTTCCGCATTCATTTGCAATCTGCTTTCGGCAGCTACCTGACTCACAAAATAAATACTCTACATTTCACTCAAAAATACGACACAAATTCCACATTAACAACTCAAATACCCCAGTCTCACCCATCTCAGCCACCAGTTTTCCAGCTCCCTCAAATCCACGCGCCTCCAACCGCAAGTTTCGGCGCGTGCGTGCGTATCCGACGATGAAACGATCATCGCGAAATTGACACGCCCGCCGCATAACGGTCATCCAGCTGGGCCGATCAATTCAGAGCGGCGATCGCACGTATAGATGAGCGGCGACGCTCCATTTTGTGACCCCCACCCATCTACCCGGTCGTTACCTTGGCCGCGCGGTTTACGCCCGGGAAATAAAGCCGCTTCTCTCTCTCACTCTCTCTCGAGGAGAGCGCCTCGTGGTATAAGGCCGAGCAGCGACGTTTTAACGGTGTTGCGAGCGCACCGCGTAGCCGTGTAATGCCCGCATTACAGAGCCGTATCGTAAAAGGCGGCTCGTTTAAAGAGCGAGGCCTGTGTGTCCATAAAATTCGAGAGCCGCTGGATTGACGGCAAGGTGAGCTGCCGCTGCATCGGAGGATCGACGAGACTTTTTTCCCGAAGATAAGTGAAGCTCGTGGCTGAGGCTTTTTTCGTGGGTTTCATAAGGCGCTTCTGGGGGGAGGTAGGAGGGAGCGGTTTTTTATTGCTAGGTTTAAGACCAAAAACGAGATAAGAAGTGAAGAGAATAAAAAGTGCGGGCTTTGCTTTTGGAAATTTTCGTAGAGGTACAAAAAATGTAGCGGGTAATTATCCTGTTGTGGGAGGCACTAACTTGATGTTATAAATTTTTATTTTATTTACTAAAATTTTTAGTGGATGTTTTAGACATATAAAAAATTTCTTTTTTATACTTTTTGCAATATAGCTCTAAATAAATATAAATATTTTTTTTCTTCATAAATCGTTATAATATACCTTTTCTCTTAATTAACATACCGTGTAAAAATTTTCACGCGATAAAACTGTAAACTAATATTCTAAAGTTCAAACACGGCCAAAAGCACCAACCAGCCGCACACATTTTCCCGAAAAAAAGACGTTCCGCCGAGATAAACACTTTCCTCGCCACGCCTAAAAAAGGGAAGCGACCCATGCGCGCATCTCGAAATAAAGCAAAACGACAACATCCCACCAAACTAAAGCAAACAGAGTTCAACCGGTGCGCCAGATACATAAGATAGCGGCGAGCACCGGTGGACCAGCGCTCGCGTTTAAGAGAATGTCCCAGGCGTCATTAAATCTCGGAAGTGGCGCGCAAAAGTCAGCTTCAGGCCGGCCGGTAATCGCGGCTCGGATGCTAACGAAATATATATTCCATCGGCGCGTATCAGTGCAGCGAGCTCGCGGGATACGATAATCGACTTAGCTTCGGGTTCGGAGCGCGCGCGCAGCGGGGCTTTATACTATTTCCCCGGGGATAAAGCGACGAGGAGTTTCACACGATTATCGGACTCGTAAATAGGCTGCGACGACGAGGAGAGAGCAAAGAGTAGTGAGAAAATTTTTGATAGCGAAGGAGATTTTTGCGCGGCATGGATTAGGTGTTGCAAACGAGCGGCCAGCGGACTGGATTGAATTACTTGTGCTGGATTTTATCTTGATGCGTGGGGGATATTTTTATGGGGTTGGGAGGGGGATTGCGTTTGCTGCGGGGCTTGATGTATTGCTTTGCGATTTTAGATTTTAGATTGCGAAATTGTTGATGTGATATATTATTGCGATATTGCGTTTGCCAATGATACTTAACGAACTTGAGCTTTCGAAATGTCTTGCAAAATAGTTTATGAAATTCTTTATGAGCCTAGATTGTAATCTTTTAAAATAAAATTCTTATATTCTTTATGTTTTAATTTAATGTATGTCGAGTTTAATTTGAAAAAGTACCAGCACAGTCGTTTAAGAAATATCTTATGTGTATAAAAAAAAACAATATTAGATAGTATAAATAAGTTTTCAAGTCCAATTTATCCAAGAAAAATGCAACCCTCGAAACCACTATAATAAATCACGACTTTTACTACGCAATACGAGAAACTCTCAACACACGTCCGCTAATTTCCTCAAACCACCATTACACCTCAAAAACCAAAAAATCCCAAAAACCCGCGTAAAAAACTTCTAAACCCAATTCCACCTTTCCCAGCAATATCTCCTCACACACACACGTGCCCAGCCGACGTTCCTCATCCACACCCTGGCGCATACGGTGCGCTCGTGCTCGCGCTTCTTAATTGCGCCCGTACGTTTTATCGACGCGAGCGAGCTTCCTCGCGCCGGGTGGGTTATGCTACGTATATATAGTAGCGGCTCTCTCTCTCGCGCGCGCATAAAGAGAGAGGAACGGCGCGTGCAGCCGGCGCGCCGCTGCGGTTAATCGAAGAATAAATAAGGGCGTGCGCGCGAGCGCGAGGACTCACGCTGCGCCAGCCGGCCTAGCTCCGCGGGTGAGCTTAACGCGGAAATCGCGTGCGGAACGCGCAAAAGCGAGGCGCCGCCGCACACCTGAGAGAGTATATATGTAGAGGCGGTCCGCGATTTTTCCAGCGGCGAGTTCGTTACGCTCTCTATATCTCGGGGGCTTGTACGCGGCTTTTTGGAGACGTTTTGTTTTCCAGCGGAGATGCTATCTTTGAAGGTGTGGTTTTGTTGGCTGCGTTACGGCCTGTCGGCGGGTGGCTGCGTGAGGAATCGTTTGCCTTATTAATTTACTGCCGGCTGGAGGAGAGCGGCTTCGTTATGGCTTTCTGCTGTGTGTGTGTGAATACCAATCATTTTGACAACTGTGTAAGTGCTCGGACTTCCGCTTCGTAATGAATATAATATATATCGCTGGCTTAGAGTGTTGAAACTAAGTGGAATTTTAGATTCGTAATTTCGTAAAAATGTCTTATATCTGTTAAAAGTAAAAGTACAGCTAAATTGTACAAACTGAATCTTTTCATTGAAAGTTTTTATGCTTTTTACAAATACAAATTCTCATATAGATTAGTCTTAATTACTTGTTAAAAAATCATCTGCTAGCATATCTTCAAGCTCATCGAAAAACAAGCTACCTACAAGCCCTCCCATGGCTCTGATAAGGATGCGTTTCTGCTCAGTACGCGCACACGTTCAGCTGAGGATGCACGACACGACGTATGTGTATGTCCGTGCGTGGCTCTGTTGTACACCGTCCGGCGGTCACGGTACATCTCGTGCTGCCACTGCTGACGAACGCGCCTTTCGCTCGCTCTGATAAATCACTCAACCCCCGCCGAGGCGCCCGAGCGAAAACGCGACGAAGCAATGCGACTGTCTAGCGTGAGCTATATTTATGCTTGGATAATTATTTCTATATAGAACGAGTCAATTGATTCACGGATAGCTGATGTTAAAAGCTGGCGCTATGTGCTGGCTAAAAAAATATTTAAGAAGTTTTATAATTATCAAAATTTCATAATTATGTTTATATAGTTTTATTATATTCTTATATCAATTCTATGAAATAATGGTTAGTCTTTAATATTGCACATTACTTATTCAATTTATTTTGCTTTTTGTAAGTATCAATGGTTATTATAAAATTGACTATTTATTTTAAAATAAAATTTATTAAAGACAAATATAATTGAAATAATTTGAAAGAAAATTTATTAACTGTACTGTATATTTACTCCTAAAAGGAATCTGGATAAATTAGAGTACTGCTTGAAAGAATTTGAATTGCCATCCACTCCAGCAACTAACGACATCTATCGTAATTCCTTGCAACGTGATTGAAGCTCAGAATATCCAAGTCATTAAAAATATAAAAAGAGGATGTTTTAATTTAAAAGGATCGAAATGCCGAACGAACTCCAATTTATAGCTAAATAGATTATCTAAAATACATTAATTTTTATTTTTGCACGATTAAAAATTCAAATTACATTTAAATTGAAGTTCAAAAACATTTCGAAGTGATTATTTTAAGATAATCGTTATCGGACCGATTTTCAACCTTAAAATTTATCTCGAGACAGGCGATACTTAACTATCGATTCTTTATTTTTGTGCTAAGAACAGTTGCGATAAATTACGATTAATTATAATACACTCAATAATTAATAATAAACTACCTAAGGCACGGTCGGAAGCGCAATGAAGCCTCGCATTCCTCGTGCTATCAGCCGTAAAATTTATAGATTAATAACTCTTACAATTATATTCCATTTAAGCCGTCAATTTCGAACGAGCGAGCGTCGATAAAGAATGACGATGCGCTTCTCGGCACAAGCAACTTCGGTGGCGCGTTGCATGAAGCTTATCGCCCAATAAATTCTACTTCTAAGGAATGAAGCTGCTGGTCTAGTTCACCTTATCACTCTTCGCTTTACTTCTTCTTCTTGTTCTTCTCGGGACTCTCTTTTTCTCTCTCGTTCCTTTTTGCCGTGCGAGAGTTCGCGCGCGCGTGCGCAAAGACCTAGGTAATTATTGCCCGGCGAGTTCCAGCTAAATTTTCCGCTAACTATAATTTACGATCGAATTAACAGATTGCACGTCTCGCGCGCCGCGAATTATCGGGGGGCAAGAATTTCAGCTCCCCTTCCTCTTCAAATTTACTGGAAAATCACTTTTAAAGTCTTATTACTTATTCATGAAGTACCCGCGATAATTAGTTTGTCCGTTTGTTTTTTCGAAGAGACGTGATCTGAATCGGGCTGTTTATTCTTCTCTTCGCCGGTGAAATTTAAATAAGCGCTGAATGGTTTAATTGGAAAAGTTTAAGCGAATTGAAATTTATTATTCAGAATTACAGCGTTCGTTATTTTTAATTGAAACAGATTCTCAACAAATTACCGTTTGTCTAAAATATGAAAGGAATGTTCAATGTCATGTAATTAAAATTAAAACCATACTTATTTGTATTGTAAATCATTAACAAATTAATTAACTTTCTGTTTGACAGATAATGAGCATCCATCGCTCACTGAACTATATACATATAACGAAGCGAAAAAAAGTTGAGGGTGGACCAGCATGCAAATTTTTCAAGTACCCTGTTTAACTTTAAGTTAAAATACGTGCAAGTGCGCTCGTCCCGCCGCAAGTCTTGCGTCGCTTCTCGTAATTGAGATTAGTTAGCGACGGCCCCAAGACCAGACTCTTGGGATAGTTTGTTCATTAGAGACTTTTTTTTCGTAAAAGCTAGTGGATGGAACTGCGGAAACCGAAGAAAGTAGCCGCATCGCGCTGGGTGTGTATTTTTCTTGATAAGTTTGCCAACGGGAAATGAGACTGTCGATAACGGAGCGTATTAACGAATGTAGCTATCTTTGCTTTGTTTTCATTTTAAGGGTTCTTTGATAAGTGGACTTGCTTGAAGGGAAGTTTTGATTAACGCAATACTTTTTATTTGATTTGAAAATTTTTTACAATGGTTCATTAAACTTTAGAACATCAATTATCTTAAAAGATAGCCATACTATTTACTGAAAGTACATAGTCAACTAAAATTATTTAATTTACACTTATTTCATTAATAATTAAAAAAGTTAAACTACCTTTATCAGAAAACACCACTAATACTTCGCTCTCATTACACCAAATAGCATCACATCAAACCCAGCCGTCCACCAAAACAATATCACGTAGCCGTAAGCTCGTAGAAACACTTCTTCCTCTTTCTCCTGCAGCCCATCGATCTTATCGAGCCCTCTTCTCTCCTATACTTTTATACTGCGCACACGCGAATCTCTATCCCGTATCACTGCCCTGTGCGCGTACGAGTCCCACCGTGCACTCACACACACATACAGATTGCACATACCAGCCATAGATCAAGCCCTTAGACGACCGAGAGCGACCCTCATGCCGCACACGGGCTAACCATTAATTTACACAACCCGCAGAGTCACCCCCGGTAACAGCGGCCCAGGATTCGCCAAGCTCGTCCCTTTGCTTCAGAGATATGAGCTATATACGGATAGCCGTGGTATTCTCTGTGTGCAAGCGCAGCGCGCCCTCGCGTTTTCTTCGATTCATCTATATCGCTCCTTAACCCTTTCACGCGCAGAGCCTCTATCTCTTTGGGCTTCTTCTTCGATGTGGCCTTTGAACTGAGGCCTGTGGTTAGCCTTAGTCGTTGGATTGAGGAGGGAGATATAAGAAGCGAAAGGGGAGGAGACGGAAACGAGCGAAAGGGGAAAACAGCTTTGACCGATGGAAAGGGTTGTTTCATCGAGTGTGAGTAAAGGAAGAGCGAGCATTTCGAAAATGATAAATTGCTCAAGCTTAAATGATCGCTGATTACTTATTTTTGACGCTAAATCACAGTGATAAATACTGAATTTCCGAATAACAAGCTAAAACCTTATCGATAAGTTCAACTAAAACTTCATGATTCTTTTAATAAGCTGACCTTATTACGTCCAAACTTTTAATCTTGCATTATTCCCAACGTACACAACACAGGTGCACGCAACGTCCCCGAGATAATCGCGTTAATAAAATAATGACCCGCTGCTAGTGCTCCTTGCGCGCTCGGCTCCAAAGTGCACTCCTAAATCTCGAATATTTCTCACGTACAGCCCGGCACTTTCATACACGCTCCCACGTTAGACGGTAAGAACGCGAACGCGGCGTTCCTCGGGGATGTTTTTGCCACGGAGCCCGCGCGATCGTAATTAATGTCGTGCGTACGAATCGGAATGCAGCCGATCGTGTATTCGCCGCGCCCGCGATGACGCAGAGGCACAAGTGCGTGGGAAGTGAAGAAATGGGAGTGAGAAAAAAAAGCGGAAGAAGCGGGCAAGGCGAATTCGAGAGGTGCTGTGAGTTATTGGAAATTCGCGCGCGGTTTAATGTATGCACGGCCGGTCGCTGTTCTCGAAAGTGGATACGGGATTTCGACCTTTTTCGAATTTCTAGTTTACGGTGGTGAGTTAAAGCGGAAATCGTGTTAGGTTCATTCCAAAGAATTTTTTATTGAAGTGTTAACAAAGATTTTTAACGCAATCAGATTTTTTAAAAGTTTGAAACTGTGGCCATAAATGAAAGTAAATTTATTAGCCAAAGGAAAACTTAGTAAAACAAATAACTTTAAGAGACCTTTTTTCCTTTAATTTGTAAGAAATAATTAATTCATTCAAAAAGAAAATATTGGAAAAGATATCTTTAAAAATATAACGTTTTGAAATTATAACTTTATTGGATAATACACTATTTTATCTCTTTCGTCCAATATGCATTGAGTGTAGTTTTATTGAATAAGTAGATCACTGCCGGATGTGGTAAGACTTTCATTTTTATAAAATCTCCTATAAAATATGATCCTAAATATATTTAAAAACCTGAATATAAAGGCTCTCTTATTATTAGAATTTTACCTCTGATCTAATTATATTAATAAAAAAATTAATAAAACTATTTTTAGCCTTAACACTTGTAATAATATATTACACAAGTTTGTTTCTATATTGTTTACATTTAATTTATTTAGAATATTTTTGATTCATATTTTTCGTACACCTTTATTTCCTCCATTAAATTTACACTTTTAACTTATTCCAAAGCATTTCAACGTCAAAAAGAGATCGAATCTCGAACGATTTAGCGCCGATTTGCCGTGGAAGTTCCAATATTTAGCTCGCTGACTCGTCCAAGTATTCTAAGCATCCTCGGATCCACGCGAACAAGTCGCGAGTTTCGAATTTCAATTAACGTCGGCAACCTGAATGATGCACAAAGACTTATGAAGCGAGCGCGCGTTTACAACCTTACATCTAGAAAAGCGAACTCGTGAAAAGAATGAGAGGAAAGCTGCTGATTGTTAGGAGAGGACTCATAATAGGAGGGTAGGACTTTGAATCCACGGGGCTTTATTTCCGCTTAATAAGCGGGTGCGAAAACGGGCGCGGCTGTTGCGCGCGCTATCGCTCTATAACTCTCGCAAACAGAGGTAAGCTGTCTTATGTTTCGCTTTATACTCGTCCGGCAACTTTCGAGGAGCGCGCGCCACGAGCAAGATGAGATGAAGTTAAGACGGGGTGCTTGACTCGTGGATTAAAGATGGAAAAGGGAAATTCGACGCCAGCGAGAACTTGCCTGCACCGATTATTTTTTTATCCTGTTTCTATTTTCTTTCTTTATAAACTTTGAAGCATTGATTATGGCGCGAAGGTGGAACTGTTATTGTCATGAAATGAACTTTTTTTATGTTTCATGCATTATTATTTCTGTTTCTCGTAGTAATAAAACAGATTTTTGTTATTCTTTTAGTTAGATCTTTAATATGTTATGAAGATTAAATTAATAATTATCAAATTTAATAATAAATTGATAATAAATTCTTCTTTAATTAAATAAAATATTTTATAATAAAATATCTATCTAACGATTGAAGCATGTCGACAGCCAGTCTATTAACAAGTATTATGAAACTACCAAAGAAAACAACCCAAAAAAGAGGTCGAGCATCCAGGAAAAGAATCTCGGTAGTTCGAGAAGCTCGCTTCTGTGTGCGCGCGTGAGAAAATGTTACGCTATTTACAGAGTGACTCAACACTAATATTTTTAGAGACGATAGCCTTCGCGCGTCAATCATCTTCTATTCGCTTTCCCTCTGCCGAACGTCATCTACGTGCCTATGCGACAAGAGGGAAAAGTCAAAGTGAAGAGAGAGGAAAAAAAGAAAGCTCGAGTTTCAGTCACAACACGTGGCGTAAACGTTGCCAATTCTCGTACGAGAGGGCAGTGTCCTCTCGAAATAGCATTTTTCTCACAATGCGCTCGAAGCTGTTGCGCGGTCAGACGAGTAAAAAATGAATGTGCAGCCGATCGTCGCTCACGGTGGACACGTTTTCAGATAAAACGCTTTTACCGGACTATGCGAAATCGATGGCTTTAGGTTGATGAGTAATAGAGATACTGTTAACTTCGGCTGTATAGGTCTCTCAATGTTTTAAAAGAAATGAAATTATTATTTGCATTAAATAATGTTTTCGTTAATTCAAAAGTAAACTAAATGTAAAAAAATAAGAAATTGTATATTAAATGATATTTTTACTCCTCTTTTAATTTTATATTTACAAGACCATCTATAAAAATTACTGGGCAGATGTAATTGTTTTCATTAGCAGTAAATTGATATATCAATAGAGGCATCATTAACATACAAATTTCGGGATATATTTGGATCGATCAAACATCAACGAATTACAAGTACCAGACAGCCGCATTATTTAAGTAAAGAGTCGCTCGAATTGCCTTTGGTTAACTCATACTTATTCCACAATTACTACTTGACATACACACGCATCACCCTATTAAATGATACATCTCATTGTCGAAAATTAAGATCCGTTCTAATGATCATCATCGTTATTTCCTTCTCGGATACTTGTTTAATATTAATATAGATCATTCACGAAAGCGATTCTAGTACACTGCGAAAATAGCAGTGAAATTCAAAATCACGTCCCTCCGCAGAACATGTATATACATGTAGGTGATACGACATTGCGGCAGTGAGCGTGATAGTTAATTTGGCCGCAGGATTATTATAATGCAGTTGCATAAAACGCGCGCATAATGCATGCAGCCAGAAAATGAATCTGCATAAAATGGCCTCTGTGAAATTCTGATTTTAGCATACCAAAGCTTCTATCGATACTGTTTTTAATCTCAATTCTCATAACCCTTAATTTGAGAATTTCAAGGTTTTCATTCAAATACGTCAAAAAGCACCGATTGTATTCAGTTAATAGAAATATTAATTTTCAAAAAAAAATATTTTCTGCATAGTCTTTAAAAAAATTCATTATTCTATTTAATTAGAAAATTATTAACTTCCTAAACATTAAATTACTTACGAATTCAAAAATATTTCGGTAAAATAATTCCTACCACTATTAAGCGTAGAATGTTTGCATTATTTTTAATCAGAGCTTTATGTGCTTCAATCTATTTTGATGGTACTGCGGATTGCTACATCATTTATCAAGATAAGTTTTAGAGACCTAAGCTGCTTTTCAGCTACTTAATTGCAAATATTAAACATGTCAAGGACTCACCTTGATCGTCGCGTAGTAGGATCTTTCATGACCATGACCTCTGTGATGTCGCCGTACTTGGTGAAGTACTCCCTTAGGCTCTCTGTAAAAAGGAACAAATATAGCAATTATTATCTTCTCATTATCAAGTTATGCTGTGCATTCATATGATGAACATTGTGTACAAAATATTTATTGTTACTAGATAAAACTGAGTAATTTTTCTAGTAAAAATTTTTTAAATCCTGACAATATTCTCAAAAGTAATTTTGTAATACAAAATACTTTGCAAGATCTTTCAATTATTTTTATTTTCTAGAATAAACTTTAAACCTCTTTTGATCCATTGAAAGTACCTAAAATAAAAAAAAAAAAACAACTGTAATTTATATTCATTTTTAACGTTTCTGCTGACCATAAAATGTCGAAACGCACAAAACAAAAACGTACATCATTGTAGTAAACGCGATCCCTCCAATTTCTGTCGTCGTTGTAAACTTCCACTGAAGAGATCTCTTACATTTATTTATACAGCGTCGAAGGAGCTCGAGCACAAGTCGAACGAATCGAATAATCAAAGCATTATTCGAAGTGACTCGTCGCGACTGCAGCCGAAGATTTACTTTTATCGCTCGCGACATCTTGCAAAATGAAAAATCGCAATATTGAGCACTGAGAGAGGAAGAAACAAACGCAGTAGCGTAGCTCGGCGCTTCGCAAGCTCTCTCGAAGCAGAGGTAGTCGCTCTTCTCGTAACTCACGAGAATTGACCGTAAAAGTGCGGAACGAGGAGTCCGGAATTTATGGAGGAATCAAACTCCGCAGAGTCGTTAGCGTGCTGGTCTATTAATTGTTTCCGTTTCGCTCTTGCCCCACCCGCTCTAACTTCGCGCAGCGCGGAGGACTCCTATGGTGTCGACGTTTTAAGTGTGCGCTGTAAACTCGACTGCCGGTGATCCACGGCCGCCGGAGAAACTTTTATCCCGAGCGATCGCGCAGCGCAGTAGCGAGTTCGCGCTTTCTTCTCGTTCGCGTTTTTTTTTTCTTTCATTTTTTATTCACGAGTTAGTCCCGAGGCCGGAGGGCGGGGGCTGTTTGTTATTGGCACACTAACGACGATTGAACTTTTATGGATACGCCGCCCTTTTCTCCATCCCCAAGTTTCAAGAGGGGTTACAATTCAAAAAGTTACATTAAAAGATCTATTTGGAGTGTCTGCGCTGCGGCGCGGGGTCTATAAATTTTTGAATCGCTCCGGCATTTTACATAGTCGTGAAAAAGATATGAGGAATAAAATGTAGTTTATAGGAAAGGTGTCTAATTTCGAAATTATGGTATTTAAAATTTATAACGACTGGGTTGAACTAAGTGGGCGAGAGCTTTGCATAAGTAAGACGACGTTTTAACGGATTAAGCTCGGGATGTAATTTTAGTTGTTACACAATTGGAAATAACTAGCTTTTTAAAATTTGATTACAATTGTCTACATACATTTTGAATAAAATTTTATGAAAAATCATTCATCATATTTTTTAATTTTATTTATATATCCTTTAACGTTCCATATTCAACAAAACTAAAAACAGCTCAATCCGCACTTTTTAAAACCACTAATCAATACATCGACAGCCTCTCTATTCCATAATCCTCTCTAACGCCGTGAATTCTTTTTAGCAAATGAATTTAATTTCCCAGTTATCAAATTCAAATTGCGTTACTCCACGAAGTACTGCAACGCGAAAGCGTTTGCGCTTCTCTTTCCCTTGGCCCTCTCCGCGCTTGCGCCAGCGCGGTCTATACATATTCGCCTCTCTTCCAATTACCAAAACTTTCGTAATTGCACGGCCCTGCGCGCGAGCTGAGCTCTGTTTAAGACTGAATTAAAACTTTGATTTTTCGCCAGCAGCAGTGCGAGCGGGTTAGAGATAATTGGACTCATCTGTATCACGCCGTGCACCCGGACGAGCTCTAGCACGCGATAACAAACTGAAAAAGTCTTTATTGAAAAATTTTGAAAAATCTATTTAACGAAACTGAAGTGAGGTGCTTGGGGAGACTTGTGAATGATTATGAATGAAAGGCTTAGACTGTCTCATAACTTTTTATTGAGCATTTATTTTGTATTTTTTAGAAAATACGATATAGTGATAAATTTTTCTGACTGATATGCAAATTATACATTTGGAATATTTAAGAAAAACACTTGGAATACTAAATAAAAAACTAATCACATTTTTAAATAAAGTGTTTCTTTGTTTTGACAACTCATCCTCAAGTACTGATTAGAAATTTTACCGGCTTTAGTTTGATAATTTGGCTGTAGAGTGCAACTTATACCTGCAACTTCTTGTACTTAATGGTACGCAACGCAGCATAACAGATGCGAATTGTCTTCTATCTCTTACTCTCTGCTTTATTTCCTTCTATCTCTAAAGAGTGCACGCACGCATACACCCACGTGGAAATATTCTGACACGATTGTATACAAATTGTATCTTAAAACCGTTGTTTTGGGATACGAAAACGAAATATTTTTTTCTTTATAATTATTATATACAAGCTATTTGACATTTTTATGACAAATTAAACTGCTTCTGTATTTTTCTCGTTCGCATTCTCGTAATCGTACATTTATTTCATAATAGTGTAAATTATAAGAACATTCGATTTTAAATTTCTATAGACCCGTAAAGAATTTTATTATAAACAGTGAGGATAACATTTATTAAATTTAAAAAAAACTGACTAATGAATTTTGACAGTTTACACTATTACTGTAATAATTTAATATCTTATCCTCGATTGCGTCCACCTTCCACAATCACGGCATCCCGGGCAGACGCCTGGATCATCTAAAACTGGCCTAGTAGCCGCTATTAGCCATCTCTGCTATTAGTGATCAGATGCAATAATGAAATCAAATTAGACTAGATCAACCTTAGTACTCAGACCCTAGCCCTAACCCTGCAGCTGATATAGCGATAATATACGCGGTAGCCCTATTGTAATTTGATCGGTGGACCGTGCACCAAGTCTACCTCTACGCAACGGATGACCATACCTCGACTAATGTCATTTCAACATACAGGACCGCAGACCTACTAAGAGCTTCGCCAAGATCGAATTATACGCCAGATGTGTATATTGTAAGCGCGCGCAAACGGACAACGTATGATTTTCCATAAATCATAAAGCAGAACTGATATGTAAATATTTGATTATAAAAAAATAGATTTCATGCGCATATTTAGGCATTTTTACAACAAATTTTTAAATACGAAAGCTAACAGTTTTTGCTTTCATTATCTAAGCTTTCTGGTTTAATGAAAATTATATTAAGTTGATGAAACACCATTATTTTCTAATATTACAACTGCTTTTGAATAAAGATAAAATTATAGACAATTATGAGATTTCTTACGTAAGTGGTTTATGAAATTGTTTAAGCTTGATTTTGTATTCAATTTATACATATAATAATTTTTATATTTTTGGTTCTGAAATATGATATATGAGCTTTGTATATAATAAAATTAAAATAAAATCCGTATACAATGTTTGTATACAAACCTGAAATTATTTCTTCGTGGGAAAACCCAATTTGACAAGTATCTCAATAGACAAGATGAGAGCCTAAAATTATCGGGCATAATCCTGGTTATCGAGCTACCCGAAATTATTGTATACAACCGAATTAACAAACATACTCAATGCACATTCACAAGTAAATGTTAGAATTCACTTGTATCTCTCTCTCTCTCTCTCTCTCTCTCTCTCTCTCTCTCTCTCTCTCTCTCTCTCTCTCTCTCTCTCTCTCTCTCT
>UELX01001358.1:0-45644 GCA_900480035.1 Eupelmus urozonus | reverse complement strand
CACTTTGCACAATTTTTTTGGCGCGTTCAAGGGTTTAAATGAAAGGTCGTTCAAGTGGCTTCAAAATGCAACCCTTTCGAATTCAGAGCCGCAACCCCGTGAGGGTGTAATATCGCATAATTCGATTAACACCCTTCATCCTCTGCCGTTTTTTAATTTTTTGATTTAATATTTTCATCATATTAAAATTAGTAAATAAAAATTACTTAATGAATTAAAACTTACACTTTGAACTTTTATAAACATTAAAATGCAGGTTTTAAACTTTTCACTTCCATGTCTCGCACTTTTGAGCTTAAAGTGTGTCATTTAAACTTCAATAAAAAATTCCCAAAAAACATTCAAAATAAACCAGCAACATACGAGCAAATTCTCAGTATATTTCGATCTCCCCGGTGGCATTTTCAGTCGAATAAGTCGACGTTTTCTTTATACTTGCAGGTATACTCGCGGCGTTCTCGGATATGGAAACTGTCTTTTTGGCCTGTATCTCCACGCTGCTGCCTCTGATCGTCGCCTTGGGAATAGCATTTGGCATCAGGTAAGACCTCCGTTTGTACAGCTTCGGGCTTCCAGCTCGCTTCTGAATTTCAAGTAATCGCACCCACACCGCCTCATGAATAATTAAAAAATTAGAAACAACTTTGCCGAATGAATTTTTAAATATTCCATGCAAAAAAGGCGAATTCCCCTGCAGTTGGCGCCGCGTTTCAAAAGGCTTGTAAATGCAAATTAAAACTACGGCTTATCTATTTTGCAAAAACTTCCTTCATCAGACCGTCCGCAATAAAAAAGAAAAGAAAAACAGAGCACTCCTTTCTGTTCTTTAAAATTAAGAAATTCACCATTACTCCCCATCCTAAATAAATTCCAGCCTTTATTTTTTCCTCTCTCGACCCAAGTACGTCGTTCCGCATTAAATTCCAATCTGCCAGTCGCGCGCTTCCCTCGGCGCTCTAAAAAAGAAGCCGGGGCAGGTAAAAGAAAAATTAGCGTCGTCGTAGAATTCCTCGACGAACGACCCCTACTTTCTCGGCGTACACATCCGCGCTATCCGCCATAACAACCGCTCGCACTCGTTCCACGGATAATATAGAATAAGAGCGCGGGAGCTTGTATATAGCCGGAGCGAGTCGCCGTTGCTGGACAAAGTGAGAAGTGAGCTTTTAGTGAGATGAGCGAATTACGAGACGGCTGGGGGGGCCGCGTGAATTTCATGGGCTCCTCGAAGCCGCTCATAAAAGATTTTAGAGCCGCGGAGGGCTGTATACCGCGGAAATCTTATCGCAAGCTCTTACTTTTTTTCCGGTGATGCCCCAGCCGCTGGAGAATCGAGGCATTAACGGCGTGTAGCAGGCGATAGTGGACGGATGCAGGCCAGCGTGATTGTAAATGTGCGCGTTACGACGAGTCAGCAATGCGTTTCTTTATTTTAACGGGTAACGCGAGACTGACGAGAGTTGGGAGGTTAGGATCGCAGGGTGGCGCGCAGTAGTAGTGGCCGGGCTTTGTTCGGACTTGGGCGAGATTTTATTTTATGTGCTTTTTTTTTGCTGCGGAGAGAGCTTTTTTCGGGCAACAATTTTAAAAGCGGAATTTTATTCTATTGACTTTTTTCGCGGGGAATTTAGTTAGTTTTTGATGTTGAGGAAATAAGAGTTTTTATTAATTGTTTAAAAATGTATGTAATAAATATTATGTTTCTGGTTGTAGAGTTTTCAATGAAAAAAAAATCGTTTGGCATATTAAAAAAAATATTTATTTCGTAAAATTATAAAATATAAATTTCAAACTAATCAATCCATAAGATCAAACAGAGCACGACCATTGCCACAGCCATCTTAAAACTCTCTCTACAAAATCCACATCCAAAACGGTCAATCAAGTTAATAAAAAAAAAGACCTCCCCCCAAAAAAAGTAAACTCAAAAATCCGAAAAAAATTGATACCAAGCCGTGTGCCGGGGCATGTGTCCGAATTCCAGGCACGTGTGGCGAAAGTACAGGGAGCGGCGCAGCAGCACGGCCAGCGGCCTGCCATGGTACAGGGGCGTCTGTTCGCGGGACGACACGGCCGAGTCGCTGCACCACCGGCCCCATTCCGCCAGCGGCAGCCAGACCATCCAGCCGCCCACCCAGATTCTCTCTGCTCAGGACGTGAGTATATACAGCTCTCTCTGCTTCTCTTTATTTTGCTTGACTTTTTCTATGCATATATGCAGTTTTGCAAGCGAGTGGAGGTTCAAGGTTTGAGAACAAGTGCCTGGACTGAAGTCAGGACTTTTTGTTTGGTGGGATTTTGAATTTTGCAGGTGGCGGTGGGTTTTGAAGAGTTGGGGATGGGCTTTGTTGGATGGATAATTAGGTTGTTTGAGGGTTTTATTAACAGATTTGCTGGCTGTTATTTTGAAATGGAGTAATAATACGGTTATTTCGCTTTTGTGTTGGATTTTACAAGGGAAATTTATACTTCATTTCCAGGCGGTATCTACAAAATTCAATTTATTATTTAATTTTACTGAATTATTCCGCAGCTTTGCGCATAGCAAATTACTTTATATATCTGTTCCAGTAAAATCAACGTTCGCGTAAAATTGTTTTTTCATTTCGAATCGACAGCGCGAGGTCGTTATTCTTGAAATAAAAGCTCGCTTCATTCTGAAATTACACTCTGAAATAACAATATTCCCACCAGCTAATAATAGATAATAAAACACCCCGCTTCATTATAATTATTTTTCCCGAATAAAAGCTCAGGTAATACCAAATTATTGTTACAAGCCGGCAAGCTGGAAAGCTAAAAAAGCTCGTATCTGCAAGTGGACCATTACCAGCGGACGCGGCCAGAAAGTTTTATAACTCTTAAAAGACTTGCAATGTATGCCACGGCCCGAGAACTCGGCCAGATATAAAAATCATAGAGCAATTTAAAAAGAAAAGCGCACTCGACAGCTAGATAACTCGCAACTGGATATATATCTCGAGGCTGCAGCTCGAGCTCTCCGATCTCGTGCTATCCGAAACTTTCGTCAGACGCCCGATGACGAAACTTCCTCTTAACCCTCCTTTTTTCTCCTCCCTCGCGCGCAACACGCTGCACTTTTCGAGCGAGAAAGACAGCACTTTACGATAGCCTCCCCTGCGACGCGGCTCTCCTCTTATTTTTCCCTAGCTACTCCCCCGCGAGTTTGCAGATCGAGCGGACCCTGTGAATCCGGCGCACTTTGACTCTCTCTTTTCGCGCCTGTCTCTCTTTTTCCCAAAGTCGCCTCCTTCTTATTTTCCTGCAGACTCGGGCCGCGAACTAAAGCGATTCGATGCAACGGCCGCGTTAAAAGTTTGCCCGGCTCTCGCAGGCTGCGCCCCCGAAGATACGGCCCCGAGAAGAAAGCAATTTCTGAACTCGAAACGAAGCCGAATCGCCGCGTGCTGCGCCGCCCGCGCCCGCGATATACTATATATATAGCGAGAAGTGCATTGCTGCGCGAGCGCTCCTCGGATTTTCGATTAGCGTCAGCTTGCGGCCCGCGCTCCAGCCGTTAGCTTGCCCCCCCCCCTCCTTCCTCTGCCTCCTTGAATTCAAGCCACCCACGCAGCTAGAGTAAACTGCGCGGCTGAGAATTTAACGAATCCGGCCGGACACGCGCGCGCGCGCGCCGGCCAGTCTTTTACTTTTTCATAAAACTTTATCGATGGAGTAGCGAGGCGGGCCTGCGATAAATTTATAAATTTATCGGCTTGATTAAAAGTTTCGATTGAATTTACTTATTGCTGGGAGGAGGAGCTGGGATCGCGTTGCTTCTGTAGCTTCAATTTTACGGAATTATATAAAAAGTTTAAGATACTTTTTTCTCCTCGGCAAATTCAAATCGCAAAATTAAGAGTTCGGCGCGCAAGTTCGAAAACCGTTTCCAGAAAAAAAACGAGCTTAAAATTTAAGTAATTTTCTCTCACCCCTTACACTTGACGCCGCGACCTCCGCACTTTTAAAAACTCCCGCGGCTTGCGTAACCCACGCTTTTATTACACGAACCCGACTTTCCTCCCCCCCTCTTCCTCTCGCAAAAATAATTCCCAAATCCTCTTACGCCGCGAGCGCGCGCGCAAACTCCATCAAGCCCACGTCGAGGCTCAGCGGCGCATTAGTCGATCTTAATCCAGCGCGCGACGCCCGCATAGATATATAGCCCCTACGCGAGGATGTGTATACGCTTTTATATATGCATGGCCGAGAGCAGCGCGCCGAGCGTGAGAAAGATAGCAGCGCTGCGAAAGTTCCTGCGCGGGAGAAAGAGGGATTATCATTGCGGTCGTATACGCGACGGAGAGGACGGAGCCATTGCTCGACTGTCTTTCTCGGCTTGCTCGTTTTTGTTTCGCCCTTTTTAATCCCGAGCCGGCTGTTTTTGCTGCCGGCGCGTGGTCTCTAATTCTCTTTTTTTTTTTTGGTGGGAGAACTTTTAACGTAATGACGGCGCAATTATTGTCTTGACTTTTTTAAAGAGCGGCGAGTCAGCAGGGCCTGGGTAGTTGCTCTGGGTCTATGAAGGTATTTGGCGGGATGCGGACGATGACCTTTGTAATAGTATTGGAAAGGTTATTATAAGACTTGCGATAAGGGATTAATTTGTTTTCAATGAAAATAATAATCCGGGCTCCGCAATTGCAATTTAATTTCAATAATGCAAAGTACTGAAATATAATTTCTTTGTCGTGCCATTTCCATTACCGGGTAAAACTTCAACTGTTTATTCGAGCGGTCAAAGAGTCGCTCTCAAAACGAATGACGCTTAAAAAGCGCGCAAGCGCTCCATTAAAGGGAAAAAAACAAAGGAGCGAGAGCGGCCCGGCGATAAGAGATTTCTCCTATAGATTAAATGGAAGGGAAGAAAAACAGAGTTCCGCCGCTGCACTCGAGGAAATAGGTGGAAATAAGAAGTTGCGGATGGCATATCGAGAGACAATGAAGAAATGAGAATGATAAAGTTGTAAAAGAGAAAAAAAAGCGAATTAGCGGAACGCGAGAGGGGGGGAGGAGGGAAAGAATAATGGTGGAGTGCGAGAGGGGAGAGCGACTGCTGAGCGAACGAGTTTTCTTCTCGAAGTTCTTGGAGATTCGATTTATCGGGTCAGTAAGATCCGCAGCGCGACGGTGAAAAGAAACGGGAGGACGTGCAGGGGAGGTTGGGCATGGGGGAGTTGTCAAGATACACTGTTTCTCCATTATACTTACGTCGTTTATCGGCTACAGTCGCTGCCAGTCTCCCCCGGAGTTATTGAATATTTCAAATCGGGTATAAGCTGTGAAAGGACGTTTTCAGCAGTAATGATAATGCCCCCTTGCCCTCGACTTTACAAAATGCTACTCGACTTTTATTTTACCCTTGAGGTACAGTAGAATTTTGAGCTTGAGAAACATGAGGAAAGCTAATAAATAAGTGTTACTAAATGCAGGGTAATTGGATTTTTAACGATCTGAGATGTACGAATAATCACCCTCCAATTATCCACACTGTCAAGCAATAATTTCATCATTTTCCGACAAAAACAGCAAACAATCAACAAAAAAAGACGAAAACACTCGCTACAACAAGAAAAGCAAATTCCAATCCAAAAAGTCGCCACCGAAGCGATCGGCATAAGTCCACCTTGATCCTCTATCCCCCGTTCGCGGAAGACGGATCGTCCGTCAATTGGCGGGCTTAAGCTATAGACTCGCAGCAGGACTCCTCGCTTGCCGCAGCTGTATACCGCAGCGTTTATATTCCCAGGAATGCTATGGCGCGTGCCCGTGGTTCTATGTTCGCTTTATTCTCAACTGGCGCGCGGCAATCCGCCTCAAAGGAGGATTGCTGAATTGTATCGCTCGTCTCTCGGCTAATCTCGACGGCTCAAACAGCTCTCCGCCGCGCAGCTGGCTCGCCCGGCGAGCTTCGATTCGCGCCGGGTTGCCGCGCAAGCAGGCGCTCCAGCCAGACGACCGACTTCCGCCTCGATGCGCATTTCTCGCCCCTTTGCGGATGTATATGCAAGCGAGGATAAGGATCTCTGCTCTGATTAAGGGGATCCGCTGCTTCTTTTTCAGTTTGGGTTGGATTATCGGAGGATATTGGCTGAGGGTGGGGGGAGAGGAGTGACAGGTGAATTTAGGAGAGATGGTTGGGAGTTTCTGGTGATTTGTGGAGTGTTTTTTTTTTTATTTGGGGTGATCGGTTGTGCATGTGGTGCGGGGATTAGTTGAGAGTTTATTGATAATAATTGATATTTATTGCTTTGTGTACTTTTTATGTTTTTAATGTAAAGATTTTTGATACAATAATCAGGCATTTTTACAGACAAAATAGAATGTTATGATAAGTGAGGGTACTTGTTAAAATTTTTTCCAAGGATTATAATACATTTGTAAAAAAATATTTTCCTATTTCTTTCAAAAATAAGTCAAATGCATTGAAATTATGAACTCTCCAGTAAAACGGAACATAGTTCTAAATGAAATTTTATGATTTCAAATTAGAATAATAATAAGTAAACTTTGTGATACGCAAGCTGAAGTTTACTACTTTTTGTTCGTACTTCGGGTAAACTTCATTTTGGAACTTTAGATTGCACTTGGAAAGAAAATGAAATTGATGGAGTTGAACTAAATTTTCGATAAATAGAATTGAACTTTTTTATTTTCCCTTTACACTCATCATCCCCCAACAACACAAAAGAAAAATTCACGTAAAAACCAGCTCAACCATTTCCTACCCCAAACATCTTGGAAAGTTAGCCCGAGTAACAGTCCCCCGATCGCAAAACTCAGGCACGCAACAAATTTTCGAGGAAGTAGCGGCTGCCCTAAACGTCCGGCAGCTGTAAATCTCACGAGTCTTAATTCCGCGACGCTAAGTAACAACTCTCACCGGGCTTTTCCCTGAACTTTAATACTCGGAAGTATTTCATTTTTACAATGGGAATGGATAGGCGGGGGGTTGCACTGTTAACTTTACTCCCGCGCGACGCGCGCACTTTCTGTCAAAGTTGCGGGGAGAAAAGCGCTAACTCAATGAAATTCAATATGATTCAACGGCAAAGTTCATCCTGCCCGGGGAAACTTTTCGTTAAGCTAGAAATGTATATACAGCCGAGTTTATGAACTTTATTCGTGACCCTAAAACGCGAACGTGCGTATATCCTTATGCGCTTTAATGCGATTGTAGGCATTTGACCCGTCAATATTAGATTATCCGCCGTTCGGAATGAATGTATATCCAGGGAATCGCAAGCGACAACAATTGAAATGCGAGGAATTCGCTATTGATGCTGTAGGTTGTTTAGGACAATGCGCTCGGTGGACAATAATTATAGTTTCGAAATTACATTGTTCAATTTGTCGTTAGCTGGTGGTAAAGTGGTAATGATATTATACGGGATTTTATGAAATGTAATTTTGAACTTCTAAATGTACCTTTTTTTATCCAGAATTTAATTGTGAAATTAACAGATCAAATTAAACTGCTTCAAAATTCGGTAGCCTGTCATTTATTAACTTTATTACGTGAAGGAAAATTCTTTTTAATTTTATTAAAAAGAAATTTTGAATATCTTTTGTAATGTAATTTTGTAACAGTACGCGGAAAATTGCATCTTACATTGGAGTCGCACTATAATGTGAAAGGTAAAGGGCAGGAATCATATAGCTCACATTATCGTAGTACTATAATATAAACGGTACAGTGAACAGTCTTCACATTATAGTTGCATATAAAGCAAGTATGAACTTATTACAGTATTATTTGTTGAGAAAATAATAAATTTTTCTATATCGATCTACAAAATTTATTTTTGTAAATAGTGAAGTTTTGTCCACTAGACCTACTTCCTGTCTTCCACACTCTTCCTTGTTTTTATTGTACTTTCTTTACAGAGATCCAATTTTCTTTACATTTTTACAATGCGTTCATACACATGCAGATAATTTTCGCTCTCATGTGATTGCACTTGTTACGAAATAAACTTGTCCTAAATGTAAATTATATCGACTTATTTCATTGCATCATTTATTCAACGTTTAAGATTTTTATAAAAATCACAAAGACACTAAAAAGAAAACAAATAAATTCATTAACACTCTCTCCCACTACTACTTTGCATTTCTCACGAAACACCAAATAAACTTTTCCTTCTCCAGCTTTGAATCGCCAAGTACTTATCGACGCATCCACCCAACGCCCCAGCCTACTGCAGCAAAAACGCTCAAGTCCCCGTAATTAACGCAGCCCCGACAAAAAGCCTCATAATTATAATTCGAGAGCCCGACGAGCTTCGACAATCGCTAGCCTCCCTCGTCCCGGAAAAACTAATCTAATTCAGAGCGATTCCCGGCAAAGAAGCAGCCTTCATAAAGAGCCGGCCCGTCGATGAAACTCATCTCTCGCAGCTACATACACATAGCTAGAGCGCCGCCAGCGGAGGCTAATGAGTTCCACGGGGCGACGCGACGCCTCGGCTTGTTAGCTCTTTCTCATCTCGGCGGGCTGCGCGCAGTCACTTTTGCAGCCGACTCGTTCATCCGAGTTAAAAACTGAAACTTCGCCCGGAGAGTAATCATTTTTCCTTTTCGCCGGCTACTCGGCTAATTAACAGGCGAGCATCGCCCGCGATATTTGAATTTTCAACTTTGCGCGAACGCGTTCGCTGAAGATTATAGGCGACTGGTTTTTTAAGGAAGTATTCAGGAGGGCCTGGAATCGGGGAGTTTATGATTTCGAACTTTATCAATCTCGGCGGAGGATAAATGCTGAAGGGCGCTCTTATATATATACATCGTGCTCCTTAATCGGAAAATTTCGCGGCGTAAAAAAGTCGGCGATAAGCGAAAGTTCGATGGAAAAGTTCGGAGGCATCGAGCTATATACATACACACGCTCTAAAGCAGCGCATTAACCCGGAGCATCTTCCTTGCAAAACAAGTTGCTAGTAGCGAATCTCGGCCAGTGGAAAAAGTCCATAAACTCAACGCTACGCGTTTTCTCTTCCCTTAGAACCGCGCGGCTTCCGCTTCGACAGCCGCGGCTCTTTCCCTTTCTTCCGCGCGCTAATTTCATAATTAACTTTACGATCCAATTTACCTTAAAAGCGCGCTCTATCCAAGTAACGCGGGCTAGATCGACCGGTCGCCGCAGGAATAAAGAAACTTGGCGTAAGGGAAAAAAGTTAAACAAACAGAGCCGGTATATAGTGTCTTTGTCAATAGCTCGCGGAGATGTTCCGCGGACCTAAGGAACTATTATTGAGCGAAAGCTACTGTATTCTGCGCTCTGCAGTACCGCGGCGGCTTGAAGAGGGCGGAGAGACTGAGTACAAAGAGCGGCAAAGAGAAGCTAGGGGAAAGAGTTAAAACACGATAAAGGTAGCTGTAATGGAATTTTCGTTAGCGCAGCGTAAATTCCTCGCGCGAGGCTCGATCGACTAAGCTTTGTTGTGCAGATAAAGGCGCATGGACTTGCGAGAGAAAAAGTGCTTTTGCACTTTCGCGCGTGTAAAGTTGGCTTTGTTGAAACAGCGAGATATAACGTGAGAAAAGAAGCGAGCGACCGAAGAGCCACAGCAAGGACGAGTAGCCAAAGGCGGGCTCGAAGGGTATATTAAAGGGAGAGGCAGTGGGGAGAGAGGACAAGTGGCCAGTAAATCACGTTGCATAATTTTGCCAGAGAGGGCAAGTGAGATAGAGAGTTTGGCCGCGCATTCGGAAGGAAGTTCGAGACGTACGATATAATTTCCGCGCGCTTCTCTGTCTGCTCGACGAGTTGTGCGTTGATGTTGGAGGGATAAAGAGAGGTGGAGGAGAATGGAGGAAGTATAAAGGACTTTTGTCGCGGAGTGCTTTGTTTAGACGGTTCTTTGACGCTGAAGGAGGAGGAGAATACATTTTATTGGGGAGGAGGCAAGACAAGGTCTTTGCGAAATTAATTGTTGATTTATTAGCTTCTTCTGGTGATTGTCTGTGGTGGAGTAATAAATTTGGTTTTAATTTGATGCGCGTTTTATTGCGGAGCAGCGGGATATTGCGAGCTTCTGGAAAGGGAAAATTCAGTTTTATTAGTAATCTCGGTGCTGTATGCATATTTTCTAATATAACTTTTGAGTTTGCGTCAAAGGGAAAAAAGGATTTTCGATATTTTCGAAAAAAATTTAGATACAGGATGAAGCTTAGCATACCGTGTATCGAAATACTTACTTTGTACATATTGGATACTGAAATTTCCAATACTTTTTCATTATTCTCGATGTAGTCTACAAACTTTACCCGCCATGCTTAATAAAAATGTTATTTTACAAAATGAACTTTCAACAAAAAAATATAAAATATTATTCTTTATTAAAATTTTACACATCAATAATTCACGTATCTCCTTATTGCTAATTTATATCGTGCTTTACGCAAGAATTCTCAAACTTCCATAATACCCACCATCTCGTTTTATAACAAAGTGAAAGTAAACTCATATACACTTTACAAAAAGCAGTCGAAACTCTCATCATCTCTCAGCGCCCGAGAAGCACGTGGACCGCCGAAGAAATATACCGAATTTAAAGTAGGAGAATGTGCCCTCGGGGGGGTCGAGGGAGGGGGGGAAGCAGTCCGAAAAGAGAGCGCCGAGGTAGTGGGGGCGCTGGCTGGCTTCGGCAAAAGGAAAATCCGGCGCCTTATTAAATTTCGTATTATCGTTGACTTCTTTAGAAGGAAGAAATCGAGTTCGCGCTCGCGCACAATGAACTCGCTCTGCGACAAAGATGGAGCCAGCGTCCATTCATCCGCGAGCCTTTCACCGTTTATACACCTACTTCTGAGCGCGCGCTCGTTCCCTCCCTTTCTCGCCGACCATTTAATTCTCGGCACTTTGAATCGGCCGGCTCTACGCCGACGGGGTATATATACGTATACTTTCCAAGCGGTTTCCGCTTTTTCATTTCGAGTTCGCGCCCGCTTTGGGAGGAAAGTCAGAGCGGCGACTTTGACCGGAGCTTGCAAGCTCGCGCGCGATGCGACGAGGGGATTTAAAAAGCTCGATGGCAATATTACCGCGCGCTCGGAGCGGCTTTGGCCCGCAAAGGGAAAAGGAAGCTGGGAGCGCTGCTTGATATGCCGACTTGTCAAAACTTCCGGCTCGCTGAGAATTTGGGTCGTCTTAGTGCTGAGTCAGCGGCTTTGCGGCTGCTTTCAATTATTATGCAGCGGGGATGGCCTCGGTATTTTTTAATAAAAATAATGTAGGTGATGAGCGTGGATGTTAACGGATACAGTAGAATTAGT
The DNA here is from genome assembly GCA_900480035.1 of Eupelmus urozonus. Lineage (NCBI taxonomy): Eukaryota > Metazoa > Arthropoda > Insecta > Hymenoptera > Eupelmidae > Eupelmus > Eupelmus urozonus. The sequence continues at coordinate 34,346 of UELX01001358.1, read as the reverse complement.
TTAATGTAAGTTTGGATGTGCCAGTCAGCATCCGGTGCAAATTAAGCTCTCCCTTCTATAAATAAAACACCCAAGCTTACATTATACAATTCCAATAAAAGCATAATTGCCAGGCATAACCAAGTTAACCATCAAAACAAAGCAGCACAACCACTTCGCAGGCCAATCTTCCCCCTTAGCACACAATAGATCCTCTCCAGGCACGCAGCTCTCCGCGGCGATAATCAAGCTCCCAGCGAGCATCCAACCTAAAAGCGCCGAGGGAGAAATCCGAAGCCCGCCCAACGATCGCGACTTTAACGGGGCGCGCGATCTATTTTAACGCACTCCCACCGCCCGTATACATATACCTGCTCGAGCCTCAGAAAATCGAGCGACGATCCAATTTTGTGCGGATCCCGCTCGATTGGGAGAGGACGAGAGGTGGAAGAAAGAGAAAAGGAGGGTATAGGAGGAAGCCACCGGGTGGCGAAGATCGGCCGCTGATCACCTGCGCTGCGCGCGCGCTTCGGCAATTAAAGCGTTCGCTCTGTAACGGTAATTCGAGCCGGTGCGCTTTTTCGTGAAGTCATTTGGAGGAGAGGAGAAGGAGGTGGTTAGGAGTGGCTGCGTGGTTGGCTTTGGGAGTAAGTTTTTCATTGAGCGGATTTTTTATTCGTGGGAATTGAGGTTCGAGCGTGGGTGTGGGTTACGTTTTATTTGTTCGTAGCGAGATTCCTGTTTATTTTCGAGCGCGGCAAGGACATCTAATTTTCTTTAATTGAGCAAGAGGGACGCTCGGCTCGTAAATTACCGGGAATCCCTCATTATAAAAATGCAATAAACAATGGGGACAGGTAGTCATTTAGAAAATTTGAAAGGAGAAACTTTACGCGGCCTTCGTCGAGCTAAAAAAAAACAAAGAAACCCGCGCGTAAAACTTTTCTACATATAGCTCGGCCAATAAAACACTCCCATGGCTGCGAGTCAAAGCAGAATAGGTCAAGGCGACTAAGATTTTCGGATGCGTTTAAAAAAAGAGAAGCGCTCGCCGGAGGACGGCTGGCCTCTCTCACATGCATCGGTTGAGAATCTCTGAATCGCCTTCCTCTCTCTCTCTCGTTCTTCTGTATCTCTTTCCTCCTCATCAAGAACACACGCATGCACACGAGCTGCTGCACTCGTCGCTTGAAACGAGCAAGGGACGGGTTCTCTCTAAAGTCTCTCCCACCTTTCCTCGGTCCCTCTTTCTCTCTGGTTAGAGAAGACGAGAGAGAGTTAAGGGGCCGCGTCGAGAGGAGGATAGAAAGTTTGCGGGGATATAGAGGTGCGCTTGACGAAGATGCAGCGGGCAAAATGAAGAGCGAATATAAGAGAGTGGGAGGCGAGCGCACGACGTGGAAGGAGAAGGGACATGCAAGTTTCGTGCAAGTGTCGTAACGTAGCTTACCACGCGCTGCTCAGTAAGGAGGACGAGGGGAATTAAAGAGTGCCCAGACACACGACGTACCGTTTTCATTATAAGATTGCAGGCGCTTCGTCGGCCGCTCGCTTCGGCCAAATTTGAATTTGAGATGATGCACTTTAATTTTGCTTATCCCCCCGGTTTTTTGCTCCTCCCCTCCTTATACCGCGCTACTCGGGCTGTCGCTCAATTCTCCGGGCTTCCTTTCTTCTCACAATTATCTGATCCTCCTTTTTCGTGCGCCTACCTTTTATGCAAACGATCCCGTAATCTTAGAGAGTGCACTCTCTTACATAAATACTTTGGCGACAATTTCAACGCGCGGGCCCGCTATTTTAAATGCTAATAAGAATATGCCATGGCGAAATTCCTCGGGCATCTGCCCGAGCTTTTTAACGTAAAAGGATGCTATTTCGTAAATATTTATAGTAAAACTCGTATCCCAAACCTCTAAGAACGTATCCCACTCGAGACCTGATAGCTCATCCGTTCGCGGAATTTCCTCATAATTCAGCGCTTTAGACCATTTCGCGGCAAGTGCATCTCCAAACGTCACTCGAGTCGTCACGAAACGTCGAAGAAAAAGAAGAAATCGCCGCAGACAAGTGTTCCTCTCCTCTTCTCAAGTGAGCTACGCGCAAAAGGAGAACAAGAAACAAGCGCGCAAAAGAACAAAGGCAAAAGCAGCTCGAAAACAAAAGAAAGCATCTCGCGTTTCCTCGGTCCCCCCCTTTTTTTTTTTGTAGCCCAGTTATACACAGACTCGCAGGACTCGCCGGGCGATAGCGGACCATAATTAACCGCTCTTCTCTCGGCTGGTGCTTCATGTGCCAGCTCGCGCGGGTGTTCGTTTATATACACAAGTGTGCGAGCGAGCTGCAATATTAAAGACAACAAAGGAGAGCGCGAGCCTTTGCAGAGTAGAGAGGAGAAAACAGATGACTGACTGTTCTTTAAAGCGCCTACGGAGGCGAGAGGGAGAGAGGAGCGGCGCTGGCGAATCGAATATGCGCTGGCGTTTGTGCGGTGTGTGCGAATCCGGAAGAGACGCGCCGGAGAAAGCACGAAAAGAGAAGAGGGACCGGGCTGTGGGGAAGGGGCTGAGGATGGGATATGTGCTTAATTTTCAATGAAAATATTCCGTGTTCCTTTTGTGATGAAATTTATCAGAGGATAAGCGTGGGTTAATTGAGCGGGTGTATTGAGGGGGATGGGGTTAAAGGTTTTAAATATGATGTTGAAATAGTTTTGAAAATATGAAGATCGATGAAATTTTGTAAGGATCTTTTATAGAAATGATTTATTTAACAACTCTTAGTTTTGGAATGCAAATACTGAATATGTGATGATAGATATTAATAATTCTACCTAGAGCGAGACTTGAACCGTAATAAATTCATATTTACTGTAAGATTCATTAAACATTCACGAGCAAGAGAACCCGCTAGAATTAAATTTTAAAAAATCAGACAAACGTTACTAAAAAATTAAATTCAAGCTAAAGAGAAAAAGAGAGAACAAAAATTGTGGCTGGGTCATTGCTTATCCGAACAGCTTGCGGCCGCGTGTGCACGTGAGCGGACGCGCTTGTTCCCTGAACGTGATCGGTCATTGTCTTGTAGTAATTAGCATAACTTATGAAGTAAGAGGAAATTAGTTTCAAAGATTTTTTTCTGCTCTGCCCGCTGTAAGGCCCGAATAATTATATGATCCTGAGATGTTCTTGAGTAACTTTTTCGTGAGATTGACCGGCCCTGTGTTTTTGTTTTCGAGCACCGCGCACGATGAAAGATGGGCTTTTAATTGTTCAGTCTTGTATATAGATGTTTTTGGACAAATGACTTGTTTAATTACATTTTTTTAATTATAATGTTACATGGGAGACTTTAATGACTGTCTTACGTGTATGGATGGTATAAATATTTGATTTGAACGTACAAACATTGAAATAACTTTGGAGTATGTTTATATAGTTACGTCTGACCGACAAAGTTTGCTTCTACTTTGATCTACGAGGTTGTATTTAGAATTGAGACCCTTGCATGAAAATAATATTGTCCTTCTTTTTAAAAATTTCTTCCTAAAATTACAGACCTTTCAAAACGAAGCTTCAAATTTGCATAGAAAATTAATAAGGTCCACGACACCAACCCCCAGTGCCTATCATGCAAATCACCAGCTGAAATTTACCGGGCAAACGTAATTTAACATTCTCAAATTTACCAGGTAATCTGCGAAGAAAGGACAAATTCGCAGTTGGCACTCGGCAATTTCCCTCGTCTTTCATATTCCCCCCAACCCCACCTTTTCCGCTACACCTCGTACACGCTTCCCTACGAGCCAGCGCATACAATTTTCTATTTCCACCTGAAAAAAAGAGGCGCCAGAGGTAGTGCAGAGATAAAGGGAGAAAAGGACACGAGTAAAACTCGTCCCACCGCGAAGACGAAAAGCGTGTAGCGCTTCCACACCACCAAGAAATTCCCGACTCATTGCGAACAATTGGCTTCCTCTGCCTTCAATTTTCTCTTTCCCCGTCCTTTAGAGCCCGGGAGCTCGCGACCTCCCAGCGGCAAGCGCACGATTGCAGTTATTGTTATTAATTGAAAAGTGGGCAAAAGCACCTACAGGCAGCGCCGCACGTGCGCTCATTAAAAAGTTGGGGGCTCGTCCTCTCTCGATTGGAGTGACTTCGGGCCGGCCTGAGAGCGCGCTACTTTTTCCAATTTTATCTCGAGGCAGCTTGATTTTTATTAAATTTCAGCAAAAAATGCCAAGCCAGCTTTTTCAATCGCGAGGAATTCAAGACTGCGATTCGATGAACTACTTTCAGCGCTGAGATTTGCGACAGGTGCGAAGTTTGCGCTGGAAAAGAGAGCGTTTATGGCCGAATGTTTCTGGGTTGGGCGAGAGCACGTTTCGAGAGACCAGTTGATTTTTATTATAGGGTTTATTGTGGGTGTTGCAGCAAATTCTCGAGTTTGATTTTTATTTTGAAAATAGGTGGTAACGATAAATGCTTTTAATAAAAATTTAATGTAATATAATACTACTATATTTAAATTATATTTGATAATTTTAATATTACATAATTTTATTAATCTTACGATATTTTACTTTTTACACAATCGTGATCAATTGTTGTTTTTTGACTCTTGAAAGATTTTAGTGCTACGACGGAAAATCGGATTAGAAACGTTTTATTGTAATTGGTTCTCCAATAATCCTAAAATCGAGTTCGTCAAAATCGATTTTCCAATTTATTTCAGTATAAAAACTATTCTATGTGCAATGTAAGCACTGCATTCTAAACAAACTGTTTTTAGTAGTAACTGGATTTTTTCCAATTAAATATCAAAGAATTTTTGAAATTTTAAATCTTCTAACAAATGAAGTTGGGCATCGTTAAAATTCCAAACGAAAAAATTCAAACACCGCATTTTGTTTATTCAAACTTCATCAATCCAAAGAGCAGTATTTTTTCCAAACATCACATTTAAACTCCCCTTCACTTCACAAATCGTTAATTGCCAATTATTATCTTCCGAATTTCCAAAAAAAACCCACACAGATTCATTTCCATCGCAGCTAGAAAAAGGACGCAATAGCAATCAAAAAACCTTCGGCAAAATGAAAATCGAAAAAAAAAACAATGCTCAGCTCCTCTCCCACAAAAGGCCCGCGGCACGCATAATTTTTCACCAAGCCCTACACGTCCCCCGGGCTTTCGCATTCGGACAAAGTGCACCTCCCAGTTCCCTCGCAAATTAAAAGCATAGGTGCGCACATGTATTACGCGAAATACTCGCTTGCTTTCTTCCCAATGCAGAACGAAGAGGAAGCACAAAACGCGCGAGAGAGCGAATAAGCACGGAAGAAAAGAAAGCCGAGAGAGAGAGAGAGAGCGAATTCTAAAAGAGGCGAACACAAGGGAAAGAAAAAGAGGCGAGGGCGCATCGCGCGCCAGTGCAAAAAGAGTTGAAAACATAATGCGCAAAACGCTCGCTTCCTCGTTCCCTCTCGCTTTTTGCCGAGCTATTACGCGCAGCATCTTCGCCTATACAGCATTCCTCGCTACAGGGCGCCGACCTCCGACACACTCCTGGGAGGTCCGCGCGACCCCGCGTAGGGGGAGACTCGCCGATATATGCAGCCAGTGCTTTAAAAGGCTTGTTCCCGGTGCGCTTGCGAGAGCTGGCTGCCTCTCGTGTATTATATATGCTCCTTTGCGTTTATATGGATGTGTATACGTATATAGATCGATCGGAGTACGCCTATATCCTGGGGGCGCTCTGTCTTCGAGGTTAATGGAAAGAGCCTGCGTGCTGCGGATGTTATATCCGATTGGCGCTCGAGTACGGCTTTTTCCTTCTTATTATTTTCCCTTTTCTCGCTTTATTTTCCGTTTTATTTTTACAGAACAATGGGATGTACTAGGCTGTATGGATTAATGTTTTAAAACACAGATGGAACAGTTGGCGTGGCTTTAATCTCGAATTATTAAATGCCGGCGCTTGGAGCTTGAAATAAAAACAGCTTGCGTCTTATTTTTTGACTGAAATATATAGGCCAGCGTGTACGAAAAATTCTTTTAATTGCAACTCGGATATAAGTGAGAGAAAATTACATTTTTTAAAAACGGCTTGCTGAAAATAAAGTTTATTTCTTTTTCAACTTTTTTCAGAGTAGCGAAAATTGCCGGCTTCTTGAATTGGTTATTAAAGCGCTGGCCTACTTCCCAACAATATTTTTTAAAATTTTATTAACTAAATTACAACTAGTTTAACGAATAAAGAAGTTGAACAAATATTTCACTAAGATTATCAAATAACCATCACTTTTAGTGCGACTCTTGTAACGTAATTTCAATATTAAAAAAGCTTCAAACTAGACAAAACAAGAAAGAAGAATCCAAAAACGTCATTCAAAACAGAAGAAAAACCATCACCCCGTTAAAGCTAAAAGCGACACAGGAGGGGCAGAGCAAGTCGAGGACCCGCGCAGTCCGCGCGATATCCCGGAGATTAATTTCCGATAGTCGAGAGGAGCGCGAGTTAGAGAAGCAGTCGTGGAGCTGGGGCAATGGAATTCAACATAGATTGACAGTGTGACTGTGGAGAGAGAGAGTCGGCGCGCTCGAATATGCAAAGCTTGCAGTTCGCTCTCGTCGAGTGAGAGAGGGAGAGAGAGTAACAGAGAAGAATGTCACTCGACGCAAGCTCGCGCAAGCCTCACGAAGAGGGATAGAGAGCTGCGAGTAAGCTATGAAATCAAAATGAAACGTGCGCAGCGTGTGAGTAAACTGCATACCGGATGCTGCGCGCGCCGCTAGGTGGCTGTGGGTGTGTGTGCCAACTAAACAATGCAAATCGATTAGAGCATATATATATCTTTCGCCGTCTTCTATCGTGTCTCTTTCTAGCTCGTCAAGTCGAAATGCCTGGTGAATGTTGTATGGGTGGAGGTTTGGGGTGGGAGGTTGGTACTTGAAATTATGAGGATGTGCTGTGGTAGGGGAGCGTTTGGTATTCTTTCAATAAATAAATGAGTATGATTCCATTTGGTATTTTTAGATATTATATATGTTTCAAGATGTTGAAAGTGAAATTTTTCTTATTGACAAAAGTATAGAAATAGATTGTTTTATTTGATTTGCATTTTTCAAAACTTTTCTATTGTCAAACTATTTATGACAAATAATTATTCATGGCTTTGTTCGGAATAAAAAAATAAACTACAAACAATAATGTCAATTATTTTGATAATATATACTCATTAGCTCAAAGAAGAGGAGAGTCATTATATAAACGTACTCATCATTAATGAACGAATTCTCGAGCGACTGAAAACTAAATAGATTCTAATCAAAGCATACACGAATAGTAGATCGCTTAATGGCTGATTTAATTCTGGCAATTAGTTAGATTCTATTTAGTGCCGACTAACAAGCTCCACCATACGTTTAAACAATTAAGCCTATCCAATGAATCAACCATTTCCAAACTCACCATCTTCAAAACAAATCAATTTTTTCCTCTCACCCAAAAACAAAACGACTCTCCAACCTCAGAATCCTCAGCAGCCCTAAGTAGCCTCGCAAGCTCAACGCTCATATATGTCAGCCTGCTCGTATGTGTATTTACGCACAGCCGAGCTTGCACATAACGCGCGCATTCGCTCGGCTGTTTGCCCAGCTCCGTGTATTTACGCCGACCCCCGCGCACACCCACATAAAGTCAACCTGCCCCTGTGTGCGCGCCTCGTTTTTCGCGCTTCGCCCGGCTAACGTTATATGAAGTTTATGGCGCAAGCTCGCTCCCCTGTGTCATCGGAGCTTTTTGCGCGCAATAATTTCCCATTTTTTTTTTTTTGTTCCCGCGCTAGCTGGGATTATGACGCTCGATAGTTACCGACTCCAGTTGGTCGAATCAATTTTTTAACCGCCTAGCTAGCCCCCGCGAGTGTACATAACCCTGAGAGAGAACAGGGAGCCGAAATTTCGGGGTGCAAATTTCGCGCTCGCGCTCGAATCGTTTTTCAAAGCGATGTGTGCAAGCTCGTCCACTCGGCGGTCCGCTTTTTTTTCTCTCTCCGCTCTGTCTCTCTTTACTCGTCATGCTACGTGCGCACGCATAAGCATATACAGAGAGCGAGGGCCAAAGTGGACGTAAAATCGATTTTAGAAATCCCTTTATGGAGAGCGTTTTTGCAGGCACGCTCGCTTAAGAGCCGATAAGGTTACAAAAGCTCGCGCGCGCGCGCTGCACTAGTTTACAGAGAGATTTTGCGAATTTGCATTTTCCGATCGCTATTTTCTCTTTTCGAATAAATTTTCATGCATGTTTAATGGATAAGTTTTCGAGAACGGCGATCGGCTCGATTCGCATTTTCAAAAACATTTTTTTTCATTGCATTTATTTTGACTTCAAAGTTAACCATGCAATTTTTCAAGCTTATTGCTTCCAGTACACATTCATTCCACTGCACGCATCAGCTGTTACTAATGCATCTCAAAAAAAAAGCCGTTCACAACAAATATTAAAATTCCGTCGCATCACTTCCCCCGTAAAACAGCCCCATTACAGCGCAAAGTAGACGTAAAAGCTCTCCGCGAGGCTATAGTACATCGACGAGGCGTCAATCGCTCGCCGTCATCACGATACAGCTCCAGACTGTTCAAAAAGAGGCACTTAAAAGCTCGATGACACGCGACTGACCTGATTTTTACTTAATGCAAATCTCAATAACGCCAGCGGGCGATTCTGGAGCACGATGCAGCTTGGGAAGGGGGGGGGGCAGAGACGTGATTAAACGTAAAGCTCGGCGCGCAGCCGGGCAAAGAAGAGCGGGAGGCTCGGTAAAGAGGAGAGAAGAGGATGCTTAAAACAATAGCCTTTTACGGCGCGAGCATGAGGGCACGTAACGGCGCACGGCTTACACACGCGGCTATTACACGGAGGAAATTTTCGAGCTCGAAATTACCCTGTCCCCCGTCCGTATTTTCGCGAAAATCACCGTGTTTTCGGAGAAAATAATCTCGGTGTTTGGCTAACGTATTTTGAAGTAACGATTTTGATAAGTTGGAATTTAACGCTCAAGACCATCCGAATTCACCCGCGGAATTTTTCACTCGTCAAATATTTTTTACCTCGAGCTTCTTGCCAAGTATCGCATAATTTTCACTCGCGAGTATAACGCAATGCTCGCGTTTTCTCCAAGAAAAGCAGCCGCGATCGATCATCCGCCATATTCGACTTTGTAATTTTAAAGGGAATTTCGGATCGAGAAAAAGAAGCATATATCGGCCGGTCGTGCTTCGGGAAAAGAAAATTGCGAGTCTGCTTTTCCGGCGAGTAAAAAGGATGCGCGCGGGGGCGACATCGGCGGAAGAAAGGCGCGCGCTTGTCGATCGCGAATTTATCGCTGGCTCGCTGTATTAAAACGGACGCGGCTGGGAAAAAAAGTTTAGTTCGTTGTTAACGCTATATCGACAGTCTGTCGCTGGTCCTTAAATCTTTTTGAAAAACTACTGCGTAAATAAGATTTTACTGAGCTATTAGTACGGTGTATCGACAGTCGCTGCAGCGAGCGATATGATTCAGCGTTATTTACTATACGTGAAATTACTCGACAATGGATTTATCTGGAAGTCTTGTAATAAAAGAAACACAGTTTACAGAGTTAATAAAGCCGTATATTGATCCGAGTTTTTCCTTGTCTCTGCCGAGGCGAGCTTGCTAAAAGACTTGCAGTTTACAAACAAGCAGCGTAAACTTTGAAAAATTTATCAAAACTTTTTTCTAAGTATCCCTTTAACCCAACCCAGCCGTCGAAAAGCAGCGTATAAACTCAAGCTTGTCGCCCCGTACTTTTATAACACGCTTAGCAAACGAGTTAAGAACTTCATTATTCCAGCGCGCGCTATCAGATCGGCAGATTCCCGGGGCTGGCGCTGTTATAATACTCCAGCTATACATTCCAGTTGAAAGGGATCGAAGCACAATGCCCGCTATCGTATCGGCCGCGGAAAGTAGTAGTATATAGATCTTGGAGCGGCTTCCGGCTGGAATCTAGTTAGCGCGCGTAATGGAGCCGGAAGTAGCGAGCGCGAGTTGGGGAATATGCACCTGCACGCGGGCATCACTTTGATTTAGTTATATACGCGTGCGCGCGCTTGTTACAGCAGCCGCGCTTTGCTTTGCTTGCTTGTGGTGTGTGCTTAAAGCTAGAAAGTACTTGACTTTAATTTCGAATAATTCGGTCGTTACGCTCTTGTTGTAGCAGCCGCTGCTGCGCGTGTAAACGTGCACGCAGTTTCGGGCGCGCGGATGTTTGTCATGCGTGCAAACGAAGTGAATTCGTCGGCTGGTTAGTATGCAGGAAATCACGAGAAGTTGCATTAATTTGTCAAAATTTCGCCACCGCGATGCGCGCGTGCTTGTTTTCAGTGTATACAGTGTGGTGGGCGTCTGTTGTGTGGAGCTTTCTGGTAGGTTGGGTAGGGAACGTTTTAGTATCGTTTTGGGCAAGATGGAATTTGCGGACTTTTGTACCGCTATGCTTTTGGAATGGAGGAAAATAAAATAATATTTTTTCCATAACTTTTTTGATGCAATGATCGGAAAAGTTTATATGTTTATATATTATCTTTTTGTATTATATTTGCTTTATTCGAGTTTAAAAAATAGAAATTACAAATAAATCGATATTTATGAGTGTAATTCTGTGAAATTTGTAAATGATATCAATTACGATATCAATATTTGTAAATAATTTCACTTAATATCGAATTTAATGTTAAACTCGGGAAATGATAGTAACGAAAAGTAGAAAAGGGACGGAAATTGCCAGTCGCAAAAATAATGCAAACAAACAAACTAAAATATTAAAAACCTTACTACAAAATATAAAAAACCAATTAAAACCCAATTTTCAAAAAATTCAATTAGTTCCCACTAAACTTTCCGATAAGTAAGAATATCGACGAACCACCGCGAGTCCACCGAAGTCAAACTAAACCTCTAGACGCACACGCCAAAAAAAGAGACAGAGTCTCCTCTCCGCGACTCGCAAAAGAAAAAGCGATAAAAATAAAAGAGTATCGGAAGAGAACGCGGAAGAACCCGTGGCAGGGTCCAAAGAATTCAGGAACTATTGCAAGGGCTTTTGCGCAGTGAAGACACGTTCCAGCTAGCGCGCGGAACTTCCGCTTTTTCTTTAGAGCGCGGGCACTAGCTCCTCGTCCCCCTCCGGAGCCGCTATTCCCAGCTACAACGAGCCCAGCTTCAGCCAGTAGCAGTGCGAGTTCGAAACTCGTCCCGTAAGAATACTCGAAGCGCGGACGTAACCAAATAGAACTCGGGCCGATCGCATTCTTAATCTAAATTCCAGCTGCGCTGACCTCCTTTGCACGCGACGAGCAGCACATATGTCGGGCTCGCAAACGAGTTTAAATCGAAAATCCGATGTCCAACTGCGGAGCGCGCTGGATCGCGAGAGAGCTGGGATATATTGGTTTCGCTATTTTTATAAAGTGCTTGGAGAACGATGTTTTTTTCGGTTTTGCGTTTGGATTATATTGAAATCCCGGGGGATATTAGAAGGAGGATTTTGTTTTTCGAAATGTCTTTTCTTCGGTTGAATAATGTATGTAGTGGAATAGAGCTGGAATGAATAATAGTTTCAGATAACTGCGTTATTGGAAATGAAAGTTTCTTAGTTAGATCGATAAGTTATTTAGAATGATGCATGGATTATCGATAAGCGTTTCAGGAAATTACAAAAGCAACAGTTAATTTTACATCAGAAGCTCCTACCTATCTCAATAAATTTCATTAAAATTTCAAGCAATATTCCACCATACTAACGATCCAAAAATACTTTCTAAAACATGACACCCTCCGCCATATGCTAATTGAAATCTCCTCAGCATCCCGAGCAATAAAAAGCGCTATCCCCTTTACACAAAGAGACTTACTCCGCTCATTAAAACCCTCTAAGTTCTATCGTTTCTGGATTCCCGGCTTAACGTCACAGGCCATCGCGCGGCTCTGCCGCAAAGAGATCGGCAACGATAAAAATACGCAAAACGAAAAAAAGCAGAGCAGCAGCAGCAGCAGCAGCACAGAGAGCCCGATACCGGCGCCGATTAGGCCTCTCACTTTGGCAATCGTCGTCTCTCTCTTGCGCGCGCGGGCCGAAGGAACGAAGAGGTTACTATAGGCCCCTGGCCTATGAGAGGCCATTGCACTTTCGGGTGGACCCGCTCGTGTACGTGTGCTGGCGGCTCTGTGTGTATACGTTATGCTCGTGCGCTCGAGGAACAGCGCCTTTTTTCGCTCGTGCGCTCGGCCGCCGCGGCACGCTGCACTTTTGGCATAGGAGTGAGCTGGGGAGTTGGGAGTGGGGGTAGTCGGAGAAAGAGGATATGGATAGAAAAAGAAGCCCAGGAAGAAGAGAGAAGGAGGGAGATGGGAGAGAGGGACGAGAAAGAGAGGAGGAAACGCGCGGACGAGAGAGGCGAATGGCCCCTATGCTTGGGCTACGAGTTTTATATACGCGCCGGCGCGCGGGCTTCGCGTTTTCGATTAGGAAGCCGACTTTTCGAGTTCTTTGACTTGGAGTTAAAGATACTTTATTTATATTTAATGCTTGCTTATTTTTTTTTTATGTTTGCGTTATCTGTTAGAGACTGGTAACTCAAAAATTTAGTTACTTTGGAAAATAAACTGATTGGAAGTAAAGTTTATTTTTACAAATATGATAAGGCACTGACAAGATCATACAAAGAAATAAACACTTTATTTAACTATTCTATTTACTATTCATTTTACGTCAACTATTTTTAGTAATTGATATATATTAATAAATATAATATAGGCATATAGTATAAATTTTTTCTATAATTAAACTATTTCATTAAATTAATGATTATTGTTTACTCTAGAATAATTACATTAACGTTTCCTCATTTTCAAACAGATGTCGCGCCTCTTTTTAAAAATGGTAAAGTTAAAAATACCGGCAAAGGCGAAAGTAAAACACGAAAAACATGGATGAAAAGTGTGGAAATATAGAAATAACGGATGAAAATATTTCAAAAGAAGAGAAAAATGGTTAAGACCATGCAGGCGAGAACGAGGCAGACGAAAAAATATATAAAGAAGATGAGATTTGTGACGACGGAGAGAGAGGGATAAATTGATAAAAGTCCGTACGGGGAAAACAGAGCGAGCTGAACGAAGAAAGGGGAAAAGCTGGAGGGTGAACGAAGAAAGTGGATGGACGGAATTTTGCTCGAGATATGCTCTTGAGCTTTTGTCTTAGTATACGCATGGGAGGATGAAAATCTAAAGGAATTTTACGATTCATTACGATGTTTCATTGCCTTGTTTTTTATACACAAGCAAATTTTTATGCTCGCGTTTTTTATGATCCAGGTGCGTTTACCGCTCTCCACATATACATCCGCATTTAGTTACATGCCTACGTGTGTGCGTATATCTTTTACGTATCAAAATTTGTTTTAATATATTTGATAGAAAAAACTGTACCAAAAATAAGTAGCTGAATAATTTAAATTGAAATATGATTGTATACATATAAATAGTATTTCGTTTGTAAAATAATTTATAGCCGTTGCGTGTCAAATATGTTATATGAGGAATCGCAGTAAAGAATAAATGAAAAAGATTTAAAATGATATTAATTTGTTGTAATTTTAATTCTCCCGTAAAAGTTTCTGCTTGAAGTGGAAACAGTATGTGACAGAGGATCTTTTAAACATTGTATTTAACTTAATCCTATTTTGGGGTACAATGAACTTAGCTCAGCTTCAGATAATAATAAGAAAACTGTTAATTGGACATTAAGTTTATTGTGACATGATTTGTATGTATTCTGGAAAAGTGAGTAGGTCGTAATTAAACCACTATTAATTAAAATTTAATTTTAGAGAACAAAATTTAATTTCCCATTTAACTTTTGGGTGGTACAAAATTCCAAAGTAATATAAACTATAATTTATACCTAATGAAATCAGATTGAAATATTTAATAAGACAATTTTTTTTTAAAAATCATTTTTCAAAATGAATTTAATTTCTTTATGAACTGGAATTTCCTTAGAAATCATAAAAATTAGTTTATATATTAATTTAACAAAACCCGTTATAATTATTTTTAAAAATGAGCTATTGGATGTTACTTTTGTTTTCAAGCTTTCAAATACTAATATTCGTAGTAATATTTCAGATCATTTTGTTTTTAAATTTTGTAATTATTCTGTTCGTCATGCTAGACAACTTGTCGAATTTAATTGCAAAGCTAATTATACTTATAATAGTGCATTATTCAGGCTGCATCGTAATTGGAATAGTCTCAAATGTTAATATTTTGATTTTACTAACTTATATCAACTTAAAAATTTATGAAAACTTCTTTATTGTGTTTCTATTAAGTTACTTTACTTTAAGCGCCATCGAAATTATTACTTATACTTTTTTTGTAAAGGGATAACTCATCCCGTTAATAAATAAATAAATAAAACTATTAACTTCCATTTGGTAGTTTCTTTCAGATAATACAATAAATTACGACTCATAAAGTTTAACTAATTATTGTTATAAATTTAACTGAAAATTATTTTTAAAGTTTTCTTACGATTATATTCTGATAGAAAGCGAATAAATTATAAGATTATAATGAACAATTTTAAGCTTACAATAAAAATTGTATAGTTTGGCGCCTTTATATATACACTAATTATTTACAAAGATTCCACAGTCTACACTCGAAGATGTTTCGTGCATTAATTGCTCTTTTTAATTTTATAAGATTAATAGCATTTCTTTTTCCAAAGAGCCATTCGCTCCAGCACCATCAAACAAACCATCTTAACTAAAAAGTAGTTATCAAAATGCATTAGCAAAAATAGCCTAAACCCATTTCCCCATCTATTATTCAGCAACAGTTTAACGTCGAGCAATAATAAACCAGGCGGAAAGCCTTATAAAATATTAAAACTCCCACTTTCGTCCTCCCACAGGCACGCCGATAGCCCATTTTCCAAATAACCTCGTCCCAAGTCCCCTCGCACCGACGCGCCTTCCATCAAATCAGTTTTTTTACGTCTACGGCTCCTGGATATTCCCCCTCCTCCGTTTTCCCTTAAATTTTTCGAAAAGCCCGCACACGCCGCAGCTTAAACTCGCTCGCTCACAATGCCGGAGTGTCTGCGTGCGCGCGGTAGCTCAATAGCGCGGGAAAAAGCGAGCTTGCAGCTGCTGAAAGCGATTCCGCAAGTAGAGGAACCACGAGCTAGCAAACGAGAGTGGAACCTTTCGGTGAGCAAAGGAGCGCGCGCTGCCTCAAAGCTCAAAGAGAGGGCACAAAAGGGTTGGGAGCGCGGAAAAAGTAAAGGGATAGAGATATATATCGATGGAGAGGAGAGGAGAAAGAACAATGAAAGTGCCGGCAGAGGAGTCTGGGAAAAAGGTAAATATCGCTGAAGGAGAGCGAGATGAAAGGAGGAGGGCACGTACATTAGGAGAAGTAAAAACACACGTACGAGTCTGGAACTAGGGAGGAAAGTCCGAGAGCTGATGAGCCGACTTTTACACAGAAACAAACAAGCTTGACTCGATCGAAGGGACAAGGAGAGAGCGATAGATGAAGAGATAAAGACCGCTCGACTGTCTCTGAATTAAAAGGAGATTCGGAATCAGCGATACGGAAAAGGCAAAAAGCGCGCCGAGGATCGAGGAATATATATCAGCTCGGTGCGGCGCTGGTATAGTCCTCGCAAGCTCCATTACACCTAACAAGCTACACGGACTGTTCAGCCTTGGGGGACTGTGTCCTTCCGACCGCAGGTGTGACCTTTTGAGCCCGACGAGGGAGCGAGATGCGCGTGTGCTTGCGTTGCTATTGGGGGGCGGAAAAGTGAAAAATGATTTTCGAAACGAGGCCGAGATTTTTTGGAATATAATAGCGTGGAAGAGTGATAGTGCGTGTTTTCGTACGAGTGAATGGTTAGTTGGATTATTTTTTGGTTACAGTGGAGATAAATGCAAGCTCATATTAAATTTAATAAACGATCATTTATAAAAACGAGCATGTATAAGCGAGTGCACTTTAAAGAAATAAGCGAGACGTAAGAATAAAGAAAAAAAAAAGTTAAAGGAGAAACGCAGAAGAAGGAGGGAGGGACAGGAAGAAAGAATCCTTTTGACAGGACACTCGAGAGCGCTCGCACCTGCTAAGGTTTACTGGCGGCGAGCCGGTCAATTCCGAGCGCCAGATACTTTCGCCCCTCTGTGTGTAGCTCAATGATATCGTATCTTATTTTCATTTGAAGACTATTTTTTTTTAATCACCTCCCGCCAGGTGTTTCGTGGCTTTTTTCTATACGGCCCCCCGATCAGTCGCAGATGTCTCTCTATCTGCCATCGGCAATATTATGGGAACGTCTGGATAAATATTTTTCGGAGCTGAAATTAAAGGAGATGAAACTCGATAGCGTCGAGGCCGCTTCTTCTCACGATCCGATTTTTTCATTAACTTTTGTTTGATGTTTATGCTCGCGCTGGGCTAATTAAACTATTGAAAAGGCTATTTCCTTTTTGAATTGCTTGCATAAAATGTTTAATTCGGTTATTTGAGTAATTTACATCGTAAAAATCTTCCGCTGAATACATAAAATCGTTCCAAACTTTATCTACATTTTATAGTGTACTCGAGCCGTAATTAAATCGCATGCTCAAAATTATTAAGCGGAAAATGCAAAGTTTTCTCGCCACGCGCGTATCTTAAAATAAACTATACCCACCGTTGGCCAGCTCGTAATTCACGCTTGTTTCCCGAACAAATATTCATTACTTTACAGATTCAATATTAACCCTGCAGTATTAAACGTTATTTCGCAACTTCCAAAATAGCCAACTCCCACCCCTCTCTACAACTACACACACAACCCACCATCGATATCCAATAGCCCTCACAGCTGCGATGCAGAAGCATCTCAACGCGAAAATTTCCGAAAAGCGAAGAAAGCCTCGGCGCGAATGTACGCTAAAGTAGAAAGATGTATCTCCCCCGTGGGAGCCTCGACGACAAGGAAGAAGTGAAAAGGAAGTCATAGACGGCTAGCGGTCTTAAGGTGCGATACACGGAAAATGGAATCGTCTCTCTGTGCCTTTATCCGACCAGTCGCTGAGCCGGCCTCCTTTTCCTTTATCCTTTACGAGAGCGCGAGCCTGGGGTCCTGGGTATAGATGTAACCTGCATTGTAGTAAGGACACAGCTATTCCGTGCGTCCGACCTCAAAGTGTTTTCTTCTCTTCCGAGGCCCCGGGGAGGTAAAATAGAGAGAAAACTGCCGAATTTCCGGGAATCGCTGGCTTTTTCCATTTCGCCCTATCGCGATCTTCTGCGTTTTTCCGCGCTGCGATTCGATTATTTTGCGCTGCGTGCCAAATTCACGAGCGCTATTTACATATGCGAATTGGAAAAAGGAAAATTTCGCGGATGTTTAATCAAGCCTGGAATTCCCGGGTAATCCCTCGCAGTTGGTTTAAACGCGAGTAAATTTCGTGATTAATCAAAGGGCAACTTTTAATTTTTTGAATATTCAGTTAACGCGCGGGGAGAAGTAAGCTAAAGTTAATCTCTCTTTTCAATTTGTTCGCGGCACTGCTGCCTTCTAGCCGGCTGATCCTCTTTCGTGGACTAGCCCCCCGACGTTAATCACGCCTAATCCTTTATGAGCAACGTGGCATTTTCTAATTTTCTCAGATTTCCGAACCCAGTCGCGTCGCTAAATTACGTTTAAGTTATAAAATATTTACTTTGCCCGACTTTGCATTCCAATTGCAAGTTTTCAAATCCATACTTATGCGCTCCACCGCTGCTCTCAGATTTTAAATTGCAAATAGTATTTCGTCGGATAAGCCCTTTTACTTATTCAAGTTCGTCATGAAAAATTGTCTAGCTAACTAATCGAAACTGCGAGTTACTTTGTTATCTCGAGTTTATGTGAGCCGTGCTTACGAAATACAGCCACTATACCCTGACAGTAATTAATGGCCCATAAATCCAGCAAACTTCCGTCCGATTTCGGCTTAAATCTTGGCGAGCAAACATCTTGCATTATATTTCGGCCAGACTCGGGCGGAAAAAGAAGAGGCACAAAGTCGAGGAAGGACTCGAGAAATGATGAATGCCCAGTCCCCGTATAATTAAGTTGCCTTTCTCGGGCCAAAGAAAATGGCCTGCCGGCGGGCGCCTGCATATCACGAAACTGTCCGGCGGAACTCGCGGCTTGCCGGACACATTCCGAGTGTAATTCCGGAAGTCGCGCGCGAATTATCACTCTTACTTCTCTGCCGCTTTCCGTACATGTATGTGCGTTAGCACGCAGACGAGCAATGAAAAGTGATTAACCCAGCGAGCGCGTAAAAGCGGACGAGCAGCCAGAGCAGTCGTGGAATTAACTTTACGTGAGAAGTAAAAGATTGATGTACGAGCGGAGAGTGTATATAGTTTTGGGGTTATTCGAGTACAATTAAACTTTAGTTATGAATTTATTGAAATTAATTGTTTTTGGCTGGGTTATTGTCTTTGCGCGTTTCGAGTTGGAAGCTCTTGTGGAATTAGAATTATGCATTTAGAGATGGAAAGTATATAACCAGTGGGTTATACAATTGCGAATCAAAGTGGTTTTACGTAGAAGGTTGATTTTATGAGAAAACGTTTCTTTTTCCTGAGAACAAATGGACTCTATGGACGTCATTAATAGTAATGATCCGGCGTTTAAATATTTGAAATTCTAAAAAGTACTTTGGGAAAGTGAATTTTAAATGGAATTTTCTCATTACCGGAGGATTTTTGTGTAGCTGCGGGAGGGCGTTTTAGCAGTAAAAAGATGCCGTAACCCCGGGGAGAGGAGCTAGAGAAATAGTGGTAAACGAAATTCCGTTTAAATTCATTCGCTAACCGACGAAACAAAGTTCGAGCCTTTTCGACGAGTTCTGCACGAATGAGCCGCGCGCTCGCAAAAGCCACTTGACTTTTCCATTATTAAATTTCCTCGAGCTAAGCGCTCAAGGAATCGCGCGATTTTCTTTTTCACCTCGGAACGCATCTGCGAGTGTAATAAAACTTTGCCGTATTAACATTACCACTCGTCTTAAAAACGCGAACGATCCAACTTCCACTATATATTTATTTCGATCCCTTATACCTTCACAAACAACAACAAACTAGAGAGCGCAATTGAAAAGTCTTTTAATCGAAATGAAAAGGCTTATAGATTAAAAATAATGATTTCCTCGCTCTCGGCGCCCGGCGGGCGGCGTATTTATTACGGGGATTAATAGCCGCCTTAATGCCCCCTAAATATCCCGAGCGTAAAAAATCCTAATTAATGCCGGCCGCTCCCTCTTAATTTCTCACACTCTTCTCTCCGTGGCTCTCTCTCTCTCATCCCCTTTTCCTTGTATTTCTCCGGCGGCGGTGGTGCGCGCATTTGCCTCTCAGCGCTCGGGAGAGAAGCTCGTGGCTCATATCGCTGAAGCCTCGAAAGCGCAATTGCCGGCAACGATAAACCGAGCCAAATTAGGAAATCTCATTAGCGTTATCGCTCTTGATGCCGGCGTCGAAGATGGTCACGGGCGAGAAACGAGCTCTCCCTTTATTTCTATCTTCCTCTCTATCCGGCTCTCTTTCTCTTCTAATCTACGGTTATAATCGGTTGTTTGTAGAGGAGAGAAGCTATGGGGGAGAGGTGAACGGAAAGGGGGTCTCTTTATTATTTATTTTGCCTTAGGATATTAGGTTGCCGATAGTGATTCAGTTAGGAATGTTACAGTTTGCAGGTAGTAAAATGTCGTGATGACTGGGAGATATTATTTCCTATTGGTTTCGTGATAGTGTTCGATAGTCGATAGAAATATTGATTATATAAATTGATTAAAATGTATTTTATTATGATTATACTGAACTTATTTTGTTACATTAATTCTTGCAGAAATAATTAGTATTGTTACTGTAAAAGTTCATTTTTGTTAAGAACTATAAAAAGTTTTATTAATAGTTGAAATAGTAGATGTTAACATGAAACAAAATTGCAGGATTATATGTTTAGATAGTTTGAAAACTAATGTAGCATGAAAATCAATATTGCAGTTTTATCGATTAAAGTTTCACACATGATTTTGGAAAATTCAATAATTTCGAAAATTTCTGTTTAAATACTTTCATAAAATTAAGTACATAATTTATACATTTTTCAATAAAATTTGACTTATATATGTAACAAATTTAGTTCAATAAAGTAATTTACGAGGTTAATCTTCTATTTTGTAGCATTATAAATTTAAATGAATTTTGTACCGTTTTCCACCACATTTTAGGAGCAGTGACAGCTCAAAATTGAAAAAGCTTTACTGATTAATAAATTAATTTAAGATAGATGGTAATGTCTAGAGAAACAGGTATTTAATTAAACGCTTTAAAATATCTTGAAGTTTTTCCATAATAATTCTGGAAATACTTCCATATGTTTCGTTATTTTCGTGTTAAAGATAAATTATTTATTTATAACAAACACTGCATTATTCAGCAATGCGAGAAATCAGCTGATATTAAGTTTAAAAATATCGACATTGAAATATCTCAACATGATGTTTCCAATATCTCTGTTGTAAAATACTACTCTGTAAATTTAAATTAGTAAATTCACGACTTATTAGTGAATTTCACTGATTTAAATTTAGAGAGTAAAGATAGTAATCTATAACCAAAATTCGATTAATGTCTATGTATAACAAAGCTTCACGGCGTATCAATTAATTTAAATTTAATATAGAGAAAATCAATCAGGCGTGTCTACTAATTTCTATAAATGAACGAGAATCGTATTACAGCAACAGAAGAACATTTTAGCAACGATGAAATTTTGAACCTATCCATATAGATAGAGGTCACGTGTCACGTGTTACAGACGACGCTTGCGTAACGATCCTTGAGACAAAGTTTCACGTAAAAAAGAATAAGAAGCACTCACACATACACCCACAGCTCCATTCGCAAGAAAGCGAAGACGTAAAAGCCACCGCGAAGGGTAAACGAACGAACCGGAGAGCGGGAGAGAGAAAGAGAGAGATTTGAGTGTCGGAAGTGTATAGAAAAAGGAGAGGAAGGGTTCGGAAGAAGGAGGAAGAAGAAGAAGCGGCAGCGCGCCGGCAGCTCCCTACATTTCTGCAATATTTATGGACTTGTACGAGTTTTATTCGGCTTTCTGCTCGTCTTCTTATTTTTCTCCCCCCTCGAGCGCGAGAAGAAACAGCCTCGGGATCGCTCCCGCCTCGCGGCACGTTCGCTACATAACGCCTGGGCGCAAGGTCGCTCAAAAACTTACTCGCTGATGTGCATTCTAAAGTTTCCACGGCTGCTTTATTCTCTCGCGCTCTTTATCTTGCTTCCTTCATTTTTTTTTCCTCTACTTTTCTTGCGTTACGCGCGATTCACCTCGTCTGTGAAACTTGGCCGTTTCGTTTTTCCCCGGCGCTTTTGGGATCTCTACTTTTCTTTAGCGTTTTCTTTCTTTTGCCGAGAGACGGAGCAGTTAGAGTTCAGTCGAGAGATAATTGTTATCGCGAAATGGAGGAGAGCCGGAGAAACAATAACTCGGTAACCTTGTTAGGAAGTTTCGCGCGACGGGGAGTGGAGCTTGCGTTGTGTGAGGCTGAGTCGCGTCGTTATAGGGATGTTTCTTTTGACAAATTTTATTTCCGTTTTATCAAAAATAATATACGTGTTTTCGGGCTGTTACAATTTATAACAATAAGAGTATATTAGACACAACCAGAGGGAGATAAACCACAAAAAATAATCTAAAAACATCTTTCCATAATTCCCCATCTAACTGCGCATAAATACACGAAGCAGCCAACATCATCAACAGTTTCGCCAGCCGAGCAATACTCCAGATATGAAACAATTTCTCCCGAGCAGAAACGAGCAACACCGCGGCGGGGTAAAAAGACATTCCGTCCCCATAAAATCCACTTTACGCGCCGGCCGACAGGCCATAAAACCAGCTCTCTCCCCAGCGCTCCATAATTCGCGCGGCGCGCCTCCCAAAAAACAATCGAATTCGGGAATTGCGCGCGTGAGCGATTAGAGGCGCGCCGAATTATTGTCGCTTTTCCGCAGCGAAGAAGCGTGGCGCCGATAAATTCGCCGCTCGAGCTCGCATAGACACGTTTCGAATCGGGCCACGCCCGTTTTCCTATACGCGCCCGAGGGATTTTACGAGCGGACGAAGATTGGTCGCCGGAAAACGCGAAAAAGGAAGGACAAAGAGGAGCTTTCGGCTTTCCGTTCTCGCCGCGCATTCGGCCAGTCGGATTAATTGCTCGTTTTCAACGCGCGCGCCGAAGCGCGTGGGTGGGAAGCGTTGCCCTCTGCTCTTTTCCTTCGTCTATCTCTTCTCTAATCCGGAGCGTTTTCTGCGGAGGCGGTTTTAGGTTCCGGGCGATTTGCTAGCTGGCAGGCTGATCGGCTGGACTCGTAAAACTTTGAATTTAAGTCTATTCAGGCCTTAACATATCTGGGAGATTGAGGGGTTGGATAAGGTTCTTCAGCGTTGGCTTTCCCTTGTTTTTTCTGCCTCGTTTCGATAAGCTGTTACTATTTATGACGTTTAAAGTTGCTTACACGAGAAAGTAAGTTAGTATTTTACGAGCAATAGTAAAAAATAAATCGTGTCTATCATCATTATAACAGCATTCCCCTAAATTACTCTGCTTCCCCTAAACCAAATATCAAAAGAATCAATAACGTCGTAACATCAATAAACTCGGCGCACGCATTACATAAGGCCGATCAAACAGGTTAATTCGTTGACAGCGAAAAAACAAAAGAGCAGCGCAAGAACAGCGTCGACGGCGAAGCCGGAGGAACGACGACGATTATACGACACCGCAGGCACTCTTTTAATTTAAATTCGCGGTGCACGCACACGCGCGGCTCGCGTGCTCGTCGCGAGGGAGCATAAACCTCTCTTTGCTCGGCGAAGAGAGTAGAGTGAGAGGAGAGAGAAAAGAGAGAGAGAGAGAGAGAGGCGAATGCTGTGCAAGAGAGGAGCAGAAGAGAGATAAAAGAGAGGGAAGTGGAGAATGAGAGGCCGAGATAAAGCGGAGAATAAGAAGAATAGGGAGAAAATTGAAGGCGTGGGTGGATAAAATATAATGATAAAGATTGCATAATGGAGATTGCGAATCGTTACGTTATTTATTTAATGCCATTCATTCGCGGCTGTAACGTGATTATCTGCTTTATTTCTCGAGGACGAGAGTAAGCGGATGAGGAGTGGTAATTCTAATTGAGCCGTGGAGTGTGTCTATGTTTGCCTTCCGCGTGGAATTTTGTGCGCGTTTTCTCCTTCGCATTCCCAAGACTTTGCAAAATAAATTAAAAAAACCCTACTATTAGAAAGAACGTAAGAAACAGATTTAGATAAACACATCGAAGAGGAGATCTTGCATAAAAAGCAAGGGTGAAGACATAGATAAAGCGATAAAGAAAGCCCGAAGAAAGAGAGAGAGAGCGAAGAAAAGATAATAGCATAAAAGTTAGGGCCGTGCGAAAGCATCGGCAGACTCAAGGGCAGCTGCGGTATGCGATGCAGTCGATCCGTCCATTATACACACAGAGCAGGTATATAACGAGCCTTCGCTCTCGTCGGCTCGCTGATTTCTCAGTGATCGTGACTGGCGCTGTGTGGCTGTCCCTCTCCTCGTGGGCACGGAGAAAGCTAGAAGGCAAAAGCCGACTGTCTGGTTCCTCTCTGCTGGTCAGCGTGTTTCTCGTTTTCGTTTTGCCTCGCTGCTGCAGTCTGCGCGTTGCACCGGCGCAATTTTACGGAGCGAATTGCATATTAAAAGGCCATAAAAAGTCGTTTTTTCGTGTCTCCTCATTTTCTTTGCTTTATGCATATTTAAAGGAAATTCATTGAGTGAGCGCACGCGCGTGCGGCAGTGGGAAAAGATGTTGAGCTTAAGCTCGTTTTTTAGTAATTTAGTGGATGGCTAATTACAAGTGGTTTATGAAGTTGACGAAGAATATTTGTAAAATCGATTTTTCAAGTGTGCTCTTCGTAGTGCACCAACGAGGAGCTTTCCTTAAGGTTTTAAAATACTTGGGTGTAGAACAACGGTGTTAACATGCTTTAGTAAAATAGTTTCTGAAATAGCAAATCGACATTTTTATATCATGCTTTTTATAAAGCTAACGGAATTATGTAATTTTTTATATTTTTGTCGTTAAGATTACAGTTTTAATTTCGGATTCGGATTCGATATGTTAAAATACATATAGATATGTTCATAAAATGATGTAAAAATAACTAAAAGATAATGGAACACTTCTGGTCCTGAATTCATTGAATCATTTATCCGAAATGGTTTTATATATAAAATAAGTGATTTTTCATTCTTTCAAATTTAGATAGTCGAATTCCGAAAATATCATCGACACAATCCTTTCTTTTTGAGAAAGCAATAATGTGTGTATAAATATACTTTCACCAGTCTAATATAAAATATAACCAATAACCACGGTTTCAAGACGTTACGGAATTCCTTAAACATTATATCCGATAATTAAAAGCAACTACAGTAAATCTTACCGTCACAGAAATAACATCGTGGTGATTAAAAATTGCCATAAAAAAGTGACATAATCCCATCCCATACACAAGCCCCATCACCGCCCTACCAGCAATAAACCGATATCCAACCCCCTCTGACTCCCACTCTCCCCTTAACCCACCCTCTCCACATGAAAAAAAATCGCCGACCAGAAAAAACTCTCGTCACCTCCGCTCGTAAAAGTTCGGCAGAAAAGTAGCCGTGCCTTTCTTTTAGCCCGGCCGCGCAAAAGGCTACCCTTTAATCCTCCGGCTGGCGCCGCGGCTGGACCACTGGCTGCTCGTTCGGCTCGGCCGTGTCTCTCACACTTCTCCTCCGCGAGGCATAGTCAATTGGCGCCTGAATCCGAGCTTCCGGTTAACGAGCGGCCTGCCCCTGGCGCAAACCCGATAATAGCGCGAGCGCGGTGAGATCGATGACTCGGGGAGCTCGGCTCTACGAGCGGCTTGCGGTGTATGTGTGTCCTTTTAGGAAAATTGTTGCAGTAGGGGCTGGGGTATGACTAGAGGTTGGCTTAGTTGGCGTACCTCGTTGCAGGTTGAGTTTATTGAACTCGAATTGGGGGTGATAGGGTAGGAAGTTTCGTGTAATTTTAATGTACTATCTTGTTTGGTGATTAAAATTCACTATAGAAAAGTAAGCTTTTTGAATGAAAGGAATGTGTTTACTCGTGCAATAATCAGATTCAATAATATTATTTACTATAGAGAAAAAAAATATTAATTCAATTCTTTTACATCGCTTTTCGGAATACCGCAACGGTCAAATCTTCGGGTGGCGTGCGTTGGAAGGCTGCGCTTAAAAAGCCCCGAAGGCTGTATTATGAAAGGAGCGCGCGTTGCTCTCTCGGCACTGAAACCGCAAAATTGCAATGATGGGCATTCGGCTAACTATAGCCGCTTGTTCGCGCGCTACTACGCTCCAAATGAGAAATGACAGATGCCACAGATTCTCAGGAGAATCGCCGGATTCCTACTTCTTTGCTGCAAGCGCGCGCGCGCCGGCTTCGCGACTTCGATGGAATTCTTTCCGTTCTCTTTCTTTATTTTTTAACTTTTTTTTGTTCCCTACTTCTTGGAAAGTAGTGTGAAAAGTACCTTTCAATTGAAAACTTTCTGAGGATATTCAGGGAAGCGCGCTTATACTTCTAACTGTATATTGAGGCTCTTATTCAATACGGCTATTTTATCCGTTTAGTTATTTCTATTCATGAATAGCGTTATTATAGTTATTTTTATTGTGAGAAGAAGGAAAGTTTTCTCGCGGCATATGGAGCGAATGATATAAATCTATCTTTATTATATTTTATTCAATTTAAAAATACATTTATATTTTTAAGAAGAAAATCTATTAGCGATATTATAAAATATATAAATAATACATAAATTTTTGCAGGAATCATAAAATTGATTATTATAATCAATTAAGTCGAGTGATATACGCTTTTTACATTTATAATTACATAATTAATCCTCATTTATACATTCAAATCAGCGCAGTCATAAATGCACATTTACGTAAATAGTAAACATCAAAGCACTCATCATCATATTATTTATGCACAACGTAAATCCAATAAATTAAATTAATTAACAAACTTTTATCTTATAAACATCACCGAGCACAACGAAAAGTCAATAATTCATCCAGCCCATGACGCAGATTATTACAAAACATTGAACCGCTTTCACCTCCGCTACACAAAAGAGTCCCACAAATGCGTCACAGAACCACCTCACCCCTCCGAAAGCTCGCTCATCCAGACAGGATCAATGTAACGCGCGTATCGCGTATCTGTCAGAGATGTATCATTTTACGGAGCCAAGCAGCGCGCAGCTGCTTTTCTGCCTATACACTTCCCCGACGCCTGCGCGCTTATATACACGACCGCAGAGCTCGATGTAATACCAAACTTGCACGTGTAATATTCGAAAACTCACGTAACGCGTGCTTTTAGTTGCTCGCAAGCTCCGAGCTTTTATGTATATATGTATGTATAGGTTGAATTTGAAAAATTAACGTAAATTGTTATCCGAGCGAGCGGAGCGAGTCAGGCGCTAATGCGGGACGTGTATGTGTCATCGGCAGCGGGATAACGAAATTTAAACTGGAAACTCGAAATCCGGGAATGCAAAGATAACGATTTCAGGCGCGCTTGGAAGCGCTGCATTTTCGCCGCGTTGTAGTTATCGCGAATTTGAATTTTGCACTTAACGATGAGAGCGATAGAGTCATAATTTTAAAAGCACGTTTTCATACGTAAATCGTATTATATTTCAAACACAACCGATACGAGTAAAGCTAGAAAAGCTCGCTTCATTTAATCGTTACTCAAAACTCCAAAAATTACAGCGCCAAAGCGAGCCGTAAACACTAAACACTACAATGAAAGAGCCGTTGGCTTTTCAAACGCTCGCAGCGAACAAAGGCGCTTATGCAAGTAAAGCTCGGCAGCAAAAAAAAAAAAGAGCGCGGATAATGAGAGTCAAAAAACCGATACGGCCATCGCTCGCGTACCAAAGCCGGTGGGGGGAAAAGTAGGAGGAAGACAGGTGGTGGCCCGGACATTAATATTATCGCGCGCGCTCCGCGATGCTATTGTAACATTTCTGCATTGTATTTTCGGCAGTGGCGCGTATATGTAGGAGAGAGAGAGAGCGGCGGAGGCGGATCAAAGCAGGCAGCGTGTGTAAGGGGTCAAAGCCCCGATGGTTCGTTCGCCTCTGCGAGTGCGTTCGCATTTGCAGTGGCGCTAATGGAGGCGCGCGCACTCGCATGAGGATTCTGTTAATTAGAAAGAAACTGCTGGCTCCGGGGCTGGCTGCTTTTTTTTATAAGTTGTGCTGACGGCTAATTTTGGAAATTTATTTTGCGACCGGGTGAGATGGACTTTTTTTCGGGATGGGTGTATATATGTTTTTTTAGAGTATTTTTGGGAGCGAGCGGCTTTGATATTGTGCGGATGTAATTGCCAAGAATTTTAGGCGGTCTTGAGCTGTTGTGGTTGTTGACGAAAAAGAAATATAGGGAAAAGTTAAAACATGGCTAATGAAAGATAGATTGTTTTGCTTGTTATTAACTACCTTATGAATAGTTTAAAAATAATTTTCTATTTTAGATAAATAATTTTTGTTTTGTTCTAAAAGCATTAATTTGTATTAACGATAAGATACATTTGCATAACATTATTAAGGATTATAAATTCATGTACAAACACAAGCAATTATAATTAATTTTTATCAGAGCCGATCTTTCATTAATTTCTTTTAATAACACACATAAAACATAACGAGATCATTACGACATCCGCGATAATATTTAAAATAGATAATCCCCCGAATCGAATATCAATATTTCAGCGGCGAGCGACTCCGATCCGACTGTCGAATCTTGGTAGCCGCGGCAAAAGGAGGCCGCGCCAATTAAAACTGGAAATGCATATCGTTGATCGGAATGCATCATGCGCATGCGAACTATCGCTTCTACAACAAGCGGAGCGCGTGATAATGACACCCGCCGTCGAGCCGGCTCTCAATTATTCATTCTCATCGAGCGTATAAAGGCTTTCGCAAAAAGTGCTATTCCCATTATTTTCATCTATTCGCTCTCCGCTCTTGATTAATGCGCGCGCTTCGAGCTCTCCTATTTTTCTTTAACAACCGCCCGCAGCTGCTCATCTCGCTTAGATTTTTCCTTTCCAAAGTGTGATTAGAGCATGACGAGCGATACGAGTGCGAAAACAATAACTTTTATTTCATCCATTTACAATAATAAAACAAAACACTTTTCAACAATGCATTTTCGTCAGTCCATAAAAAACACAGGCCGACGTTACCGCGAAAAAGTTAGCCGGCCATTAAACCCCGCTCCGCACAATGCAAGTAGGAAATTAAAAGTTGAACATCGGCCAGGAGATACGGGCAGCCTGCGCGCAGGTATATACATACACTTTCGACTTGCAGTGCGCGGATGCTGGTTATTAGTCCCACGTGCGAGGTGGGGGCAGGAAACCTGGGGGGAATTTCGGGGCTGGGGCTCGTTAAGCGCGCGTGCATGCCGAGTCGCCCCGCAGCACAGCGCGAAGGTGGAAGCGGATCCTTCGGCCTTTTGCACGTCTGCTTGTGTGTGGGCGTGCGCCCGTAGAGCTGCACTCATTGCGCAA
This sequence comes from Eupelmus urozonus, assembly GCA_900480035.1. Lineage (NCBI taxonomy): Eukaryota > Metazoa > Arthropoda > Insecta > Hymenoptera > Eupelmidae > Eupelmus > Eupelmus urozonus. The sequence goes on along the minus strand of UELX01001358.1, from coordinate 5,528 downwards.
TAATGGCGATTATCGCGGATAACTCGGGCTATGAATAGTTATCAGGTGGCCGACTGCTCCGGATATATAGGCTAAATAGGCGAGCGAATTTGCCATTTGCGGTATGCTGATTTCCCGAATGTCTGCGGGATTGTCTCCTGGATGCAGCTCTGGATTATCGCTGGTTTGTCTGTGTCTCCAGCTCGTTAGTCATCGGGGTGATCTTGATGGGATGCGGGGTGAATTTTGGACTGCGTGAAAAGTGATGCTGAATGTTGAAGGCGGTTGGATGTATATATTCAGAAATTTCGTTAATTCATTATTGTTTTTTATTTAGTTTGTTTTTGTTTGCAAGTATGACGTTTAAATAATTAAGAAGATTCAATTTTTGTTTAGGTTTATTTTATGATAAACAAAGGTCAAGTGAAACATTATACAGTCTTACTAGATACGCAATTTAACTACTTACGAGCTTGTAAACAGTTAACATCTTTAATTAGCTACAATATTTCATTTTTATTCTAAATTATATGTACTTTTTAGTAATTACTTGTAAATATTTTCTTAAGCCATTTCAAAAGCATTAAAATTAAAAAATCGTTTCACAATCCTTTTAGAGCGAAAATCTTTTTAAACCAACCCGCCCACCTTTGAACATTGAAGAAGGTAAATAGCTTCCTCGTAAATCCACGTTAAAAATTGCATTTCTTTTAAAACTCGAAAATAACTAGAAAATGTAATACCAGCGTCTAAATATTTCCTCAAGAGATTTGCTTGTTTCACTAAGACTTGAAAGAAAAGCCGTATATATAAAAACGCACGCAGCAGCTCGCAGTCGGCCTTCGCTATATACACCCGCTCGCGTCAAACAAGCCGAGCTTGATTGTAAAAAGCTCGGAAACTCCCCCGATGTTAATAGCGCGCTCCTGCTGACTATTTATTCCGGCAGTTTTCCCGCGAATGAGGAGGCACTTGACGCACGACGAGCCGGGGAAATGAGTTAAACGCAATTGCACACGTACGCAGAGCCAAGCTCTTATCTTACCCAGACAAACGCAGACTGCTGCGCTTCCTCTTTTTTTTTCATTCGCACTCAAGAGGCCTCGCGTGTGCGTTGGGATCTTTGTGCGCCTCTAATTTTTGCCGTGTGTAATTGGTTTGAACTTTTTCGAGCCGGCGTTTTTGAAAAGAGCTCGCTGGTGATTGCGAATTTTTCGGCGTGCCTGGAATTATATAGGCGGGTATGAAGCTGGTAAATTGCAGCGTTTTTCCTCTGATCGCTGGGCTGTGTGGAAGAAAAGAATCGCTGAAAAGCTCGGTTTTTTTAATTGTATTAGACTGCGTTGTTTCGGTTTTTATTTTTCCAAAACAATTGCGTGAGCGCGCGCGCCACATGTTTGCGTGACTTATTAAAATGTACGTCTGGTTCGTGCGAGGAAAAGTGTGTCAAAAATAATCCTATTTTAAGCACAAACAAATTCATTGAAATGCTTTTATATCTCTTTGTTTCGTTAAGAATTTTATTGTGTTTATTATTATTTTTTGAAATTTTAGAATGCGAAGAACAATGAGTACAGATTTAATTGTATGCTTTTAGCATTTTATTCTGTAAAAAATCAATTGCATGCACATGCAATGTTACATAATTTGCATTTTAACACTCTGTTTCTCTCGGAGTGGTATTTATTTAGTTTATTCTCAACGTAATGCATTACTAACGATGTTAATATTGATCGCTGTAACCTTTACAATAATTGTACTATGTAAATGTTCCTCAACAAATTGGATCTCAGTACGTGTAAATTTATAATAGAAAAGTAAACTTTGATTATTAAATCTTATTTTCATTAAATGAAATATGAATGGAAATTGTTACATTGACAAATTAGATAAGTTTAAATTAATAATTATAAAATGTGCCAACGGTATATACTGAGACAAAATTTGAAGTTGTAATTACCAGAATTCTACTTATATTTATTGGTACTTTGTGTTGTAATGTTAATACAAATTCAAAATTCTATTAATTAGAAAATAAATTTTATTTTAGCAATATTTTTTTGTTTATTTAACACGAAAATGCTTTCAATCTATTGTTTCTATATTAGCTTAGAATAATTATTGTTTCTTATACTAGATTAATTTTTACTAGAAATTGTGAACAGCTATAGCATACAAAATTTTATCTATAGATAAAATTGATTGTTGCATACAACAATCAAGTAATCTCTTATAATTGCATAATACTGCACCTTAAGACTAACACGTCACTCCAACATTCAAAACCAATTTACACCTCTAATCAAAAGCAATCACTTGTCACGCGCATCACAAAGCCTCGCGCCTAAAACTCCCCAAAACAAAATCCTCCACCTTACATAAACTTCATAACAAACTCACATCCACACCAGGCCAACGAACCTCCCTCAACACAAAAGAAAATCGTCCCCATCAAAGAAAACAACGCCGACGCGTGCCAAAAAGCTCCCGTGTCCCTATCAAACGACGTCACTCGCACACAAGCCCGCTGCAATCTCCGAAAAGAGCAGCTTGCAGCTTTTCAATCCGCTCATATAATAGAGGCGTTAACGAACGCTCCAACGCTCGATAAAAAGAGCGCCGCGATATTAAGCCCGGCGATAACGACGCGAGCATGACGTCGCCGCATTATCAGACGCTCTGCGCATGTGTGTGTGTTGTCACTCTCCGCCCGCAGAGTCTCTGCATATTGCACCTCGGAGCGAGAAAGAGAAGCGAAAGCGAGTGAGAGAGAAGCTAGTGAACTAAGCCATTATCCTCCGAACTTCAAACGAGAGAATAGGGGGTCCTCGACCCCATCGCGGTCGGCCGGCCGCGGTTCATGGCCGCGCGCGCCTCCGAACTGTGCATATACAAGAGAGCTTGGCTGCAGCAGCAAGTGCAAGGCTTTAACTTCGCCGGGGAGTATCATCATCTTCTTTCCGAGCCCGAAATAAAACGAGGAGAGAGAGAGGAGCGGGCAACTCTGTGGGGGCTTAGGCGCCTGGCTTTAATTTCAGGCCGCGCGGTGCGAGGTTGGGTTTCTACGGGATCGGGTAATTAATCGCAATTACATCTGTAATGCTAATTTTAACTTACGCCAAGTGGGCTAATTTTCGAGCGCGAGCGCGGGAGGCTAATTTGCATTCTAATGGGGTTAGCGGCATTTTGAAGCTAGAGGATATATTGGAATTTGGTTATTTAGAGCTTTAATAGTTTGACGGAAATGTGCCGTCCCGCTCGTTGAAAGCTTGAAAATAATAATTTGATCGCTTCAGGTGAAAATAAACCCTCGGCTCATATTGATGAGCTCTTTTTATAGGCGCGGGACGTTAAATTTAATCAGTAGTGCTATAAGAGAGAGAGAGCGTAAATATTTTAGTAGACTTGTTATAAGACCAATAAAATTCGTCGATTCATAAAATTCACAAAATCATAATCCAGAACCAGCAGCATCACTCACCTAAAAAGTAACAGTAAACCAAGAATCTCGCAATTACATTAATAGCTCGCAATTATCCCCGTTACACTACCAAATATTTACCGAGCGCGCAGCCAGCCTCATAAATCATAACGAGTCGAGCCGGCAGTCGACATCTAAATCAGCGCTCACGGCGCCTCTAATTTTCTTACTAATTCCTTCCCCTCCTCCTCCTCTTCTCTCCATTTTATCATCCCACCTCACCTTCCCGCGTTTCTTACCACGCATATAAACGCTCCACTCTCCCCCCACGGCTATATCCCCCCCTCAAGCGCATCTTCCTCTCGATCTAAGTTGCGCTCGCAGACATATACACACACTCTGCTTGCGCCTCAGATAGAACAATAGGCTCGCTGGCGCATTGAAGGCGCACCCCGCCCGAATTGATATATCGCCGGCCATTAGTCCTCCCCCCTCTTTGCCAGTCCTCCCCAGGCCGCATTGTCCTATCGCTCGGGTTTATGGAGGGCTGACGTCTTGCGGCACGCTCACGTCGGAAGATGCATAGTCAGGGATCAAATGGTCGGCTGAGTTATCTCTCTCCGGCCGAGATTCCCGAGCTCTCTCTCTCTCTGGCTGCTCCGCACACTGCAGCCGCGCGCTGGGTTACTGCAGTAGCCTAAATCCTTCTTGCGCCCGAGCCTATCCAATTGCCGAGCTATCCCCCCCTACTTCCTCTGGTAGATCGATCGATGATGCAATTTTGCATTTGTGAGAGTGCGTGAGAGCTGCTGCGGTTGTGTTTATAGACGAGCGGGATTTATGAGCAGCCATTTTCGGGATATCCGATGATTTATTTTTCTGGATGGCCTGCTTTTTTTCCGGGGAGAGATCGACGATGCGCCTACTCTAGTCGAGAGAGCCGGTCATCGATTTTTTTTTCACGCTGACTGGACAAAATTTTCATGGCCCGAGCGCGTATACGAGTAATTGCTCGGAGCACTTATTTTCCAGCGGCTTTATTGACGATCGCTGACGAGTACGGCACTCTTTTTTTTTATTCGCCGGGGAGTAATTTATGGCCGGAGAATTTCGAAATTCACTAAACTCTGTAATTTTCGTTTTTTATCGGCGGAGCTTTTTTCTTTTAATGTATAAATTAGCTTGCGCTCAATCGATAATCGCAGAGCTCGTATACATACAGAATCACTCGTTCTAATAAATAATTTATCCGGACACAACAGGTGTTCGTTATACCGCGACGAATTTCAGCGCGTGGAGCTTAATGGGATGAAATATTCATCTTAAAATAAATTTTTCCCCAAATTTCGATCAAGCCCGATTTTTAATTCATAGCGCCCCGGCGCTTATAGCCAAAGCGCTTTAGCTGCACTCGCGCGAGCGACGTTAATCCGCGCGTAATGAACTTACATTGAAAATGCGCGTTAAATGCACTCTGCACTGTAAAATAGCGTTAAAATCTCATTTTTACACCAAAGAGCTTGCAAGCTCCGCGCTCCACGTGATATTCATTACTTCCAGCAATTTGACGTAATCGATAAAGAGCTTGCTTTAAAATCACCATCCGCGAAAAATCAATCGCTATTTGTTTCCTCCAGTCCGATCCGGTTTCAAAAGCTCGCGGAAAGAACGCACATATCCGCGCGTCGCCAGGCGCAAAGCCAGCCGCGAGGGAAAAATGATCGGCCGGAAAAAAAGCGCGGCTCGTAACACTATGCTGTCATTAAAACCATAGCTGGAGAAGAAAATCGGATTTCCGCTCGTGTTCCAACAAGCGCTGCCCAGCGGCTCTCGCGTCCCGGCCAATAAAAGCCATTTTTCCGCGCGCGAGCTTGCAGGGACAGCTCAGCCGACAAGCTTGCTCTCTCCGATATTACTCAAGCCTATACATATGATGCGCGTATTTACATTTCGGCGTAGCACGCAGTCCCTGCGACTCGATGTTTGATTGTCGCCTGCAGACCGAACCCTACATATATATATGTATATGTACATATATACATACATATAAATGTTTATCTATGTGCTTGTACATCGAAGCGCGCACTAGGAAAGCGCAGGGGGGGGGGTTAACTGCGGAGAGTTAAGG
>UELX01001357.1:0-45645 GCA_900480035.1 Eupelmus urozonus | reverse complement strand
GAGCTGTGCCAGCGAGTTATGTCGGCTGGATAATTAGTAGCGGGTTGACTTTTAAAGTTCGATGGGTTTTGGGTAAATATGCGATTGCGAGCGCGGGATGGGACAATATTGGCTGGAGATGCGTGAGGATGATAGGGAGTCAAAGGGGAGGGGGGGTGAAGAGGTGTTTGAGGGGGGACGCAGGAGTGTACGTGGAGCAAATCATGTTTATAGGATCTTTAGGTAATTATTGGTTGACGGATAAGTGATGTACTTTACTGTGGGAGAATTCTGGTGAAGTTGGCGGGTTTGGTGGTTTGGGTGAAGTTTTGAGTTTCAAAGTTTATCGAAATTGACAAATTTTGAAAGTATTAGGTACCCAGTAAGGTACAAGATATTGATATGTCGCTGAAATGATTGACGAACACTGCTTAGCCTTATGCCCACAATATCTGGTAATCTATATTTAACGAGAATGACAGGAAGTCTGGTTATGTACAATAACGAGATCGAGTACTAATCAAAGCATGGAGGATACTGGTTAGAGGAAATATTGCTTTCGTTTATCTTTGATTAAAAATGTTTTATATAAGGCTTTAATTAATTATCGAATTATCTCAATTATACTAATTATGTACGTAATCGATGTTCTGCATAACCGTAATCCTATTTCAATATTCAATCGAACTAAATAGTATCGTTCTTCATTATTACCATTGTAAAATGAACGATAAAAACAATTACCAGCAAGTTTTACTTCATAATGATTTCAATGTATACAGTGCGACAAAGAATAAATGAAGGATTCATCAACATTTAACAAGGCCACAGTCGACTGATTTAATCATCATTCACCGATATTTCATCCCCCTCGGAATTCCGTTATTACCCGGCGATGCCGTGAATTTTGAATTGCAATCAGAATTGTTGCTTCTTGCCAACGACAGTTTGGAATTTCATTAATCTCAACGCTCCCTGCAATTTCATTGTTTCCAGAGCTCGAAGAATTCTCAATTGCTCGCCCGAATTCATCCCTCAGCATCCCTCGGAACTGTATCTAAATCGAAATCTATAAATAGCATCTAGATTAAACCTAATACTAATGACCTAGAACAGCGACTATAACAACTCGACTACGATTAATGATGAGTAATTAGTAATAACAATTATTACGGTATTCTACAACTATCTAAATTTAACAATTAATATATCTTACGAAAAGTTCGCGTCCTACGGCCTAAGGGAATAAACACCTTGAACAACCGATATAAGCTGAATTCTAGTTTCTTTAACATCGAAATATCTGAATTTCTACTTATGATCGAAAGACCGAGACGTCCTTATTATAACCTCTACACTAACTACCAACGGCTCGGTCTTTCGAACCAACATTCGACCTTGTCGCATTTACTATTTATATGTATAGCATAAATAAACTCTAGTGTCTTAATAAATAAGGGCGTGAATCCCCTGAAATCACATGTGCGATAGAGATAGTTATATAAAGTTAGGCCAAAGACGAGCCGAGACTCACCAAATTGTCGGCGTGCAGATGGTGATGCGGGTAGTCCCGGTTGCCCCGCGAGCCACCTGGCGAGCTGTGTCTTCTGCCACCTCGATCGCCGTCCATGTCCTCATCGTAGTCCTGTGAACAAGCAAATCGCAGCCACATTTTTCTCGTTATACAATCTGTCACAAGTATCAGCAGTATGGGACATATACATATACGTATGATGTGATTTTATATGCGAATGATCCGTGTGATGAGGTGTCTGATTTGAAGGATGGCGCGAGGGTGACGTGTATCTGTGTGTGGTGTGAGGTGTGCATATATATACATCGAGATATATCGCGCAACGGGGACGGCAGGAGAATATCGTCACAGACGATTGTGCTTGGTGTAGTTTCTTTTGGTTTTTACTATACATCGGTTGTACTATCATTTTATCATTCTTGTAGTTCACAAAAACAAAACAGACGCGAATGCTGGGTTTGTTTGTACCTGATTATCGAATTCGTCATCGTTGGAGAGTGCGAGGTCGGACGTGGCGACCTGGTGATGCTGACCTCGCCGGCACGCCGCTCTGCAAAATTGTCCCAAAGTTTCTTTTACAACAAATTGCTTTTCCTCGTCTTTCTCTCGCTCTCTAAGCGCGCGGTATCTCGTCCCCCCTTTTCTTGCAGCTCAAAATGTTCTTCTGAGTTTTAAAGCGGTGTTAAAATTCTCCGGGTTGAAATACGTTACGAGTTACTTTTGGCTTTTAGTTTTTCTCGCGCTGGACGCGGTATCTTCGACTCTCCTCTGGAGAATATTTAAAGTTCGATGTATCCTCGGAAGTTTTTTCAACTTTTAGTTTTGTGATTGTATTCTGTACGAAGTTTCATGGAGGTATTTGATCTAGGCGTTGTAAAATTCTTTTACGATTGAAAAATAATGATAAAGAAGAATGTTATTGATTGTAACCATGAAATTTTTCACATCATTGTTTTATGAGTTTGCTGAAAATCAAACGGACATGAAGGCCAGTATAAATAGTATTCAAATACCGTGTCAATTCACTATTCGTTCCCCAAAACCATCATCCCCCTATACAAATCAATCAAAAAACGCGCATAAACGTCATTCCCTTTAGAAAAAAAGCACACCCTGGAGATCCCTAATACCTAAGTAATAATTCCATCATTTACAATTCCTGATTGAAACCCCCCGCCATTATCCCATAATTTCATGATACAGCACAGTTAGAGTCCGCTTCCGGAAAGCTTCGAAATCGAGCCAGACACTTTCTCGTTCACGGGAGCTCCGCGAGAGCTTGGAAAGATGCGTGGCTACCGGCCAAATATCGATTAACAATTAAACGAAATCGCGGCGCCATCGCGCTCCAGCCTCGCGCGCATTGCCCCTATACACATACACCTTCCCCGAGGGAATAATTAGACGGTCGAGCCGTCGGGCATGCTAATGATTTCATTTGGTAAATTAACATTTTTACGACGTCAGTCGGCGATTCTTTTTTTCTCGCGCGCCTATCCGCTCTACTTTAACCGAAGAGAGGGAAAAAAAGCTGGCGCGCGCGACGAGGTACGTGGGTCAAAGAGAAAGGGCGTGTAGATTGAATCGGTAGGGCGGAGCGAGCTGGCTCGTATTAGCGATGGCGATCAATCCGGCCCGTGATTCTGACTTCGGCTACGTCGTGGATGACATTTTTATTGGGCTGCGTGCCGGCTAATGTATTCTTAGAGCTGGACTTTTCGTGTTACCATGGATTTTACGACTGTATACAAATTTGCATGGGCTTTCTTCTTTATTACGTTTTAATGTAGGCCGTGTTGACCAGCGTTATTCTTTCGGGGCTTTTATCTGCCGATCGCGTGAGTTGAGTTGGAAAAAAATAATTGATAACAGGCTTCGGATACCGGCAATTATTGAATGTTATATTAAGGGAAGGATCGATAATGATTAGCTTCCGGGACTAATGACTGATGTAGAGAGTTCGGGGGGGAATCGTTGTTCGGGGTTTGGTTAAAGTTGTAAAAACGTGGTATTGATTAACTTGTTTCCAGAATCAATGTAGCTGTTCTACTGAAAGAGGATTGTATGTTATTGTACCTGAATTCAGCATTCTATTTTTGTTCATTACGCGTAGGTAGAAGTTAGTCATTCTTTTATAACGTGCAATTTACCAATTTTTGGAGTGCCTGTAAGGTATAGTTGAAAACTTGTTAAATCTTTTTTTTTGAGATGCCAAAATTTCATGGTTAATAATAAATTTCAATTTCGTAATTTAATAATTCATAGTCTTTCTCTTCGACAAAGTCTTTACCCTAATTGCATTTTATTTATAATTCCGTTTAATAGATTCAATATTAGTTATTAATATTTTAAAGGCCGATAACTCGTCAGAAATTAATTTTGATACAAATTTGGAGAACCATTTAGTTTCGTTATTCATCCTATACAGATAACTAGAGAGCGAAATTCTTTGGTCTAATATCGTTCTAACTATGATCATCAGACATACACCCAGATGTCTATAATTTAATTTCCCAAGTTTCGAAACCGAAAGCTTGCGTTTTGGCGAATGCACATCGCGACAATCCAGATCCCTAAATATCTCAGATAAAAGCCACACTAGAAAGCGGCTACATCAATTATCAAATCTGCATGGCTGGATGTATGCCTAATTATGAACATTACAGTAAGAAGTAAGTAGTAAGATAGATAAAAATCAGAAGTAGAAAGAAAAAAGAAGTAGAAGTAGAATAAATAGTAGACAATAGCGTAATGACAGACAAAGAAGAAGAAGAAGAAGAAGAAGAAGAAGTAGTAGAAGAAGAAGAATAAGAAGTATAGAGTCTCAAAAGAAAGAAGTTGATTGTGAGAATCGAGACCTGCTCCTGGGCATCTCGGGCCCTAGGCCGCTGTCCTCGCTGGGCGACCTGTACTCCTGGTTATCCCTAGGCAGAAGCAGCGGTCCCGTCACTCCCAGGGGATCTCCTTCGACCTCCAGCAGCCGAGCCGGCCGGCAACAGGCGCTGCTAGTCACGATCCTCTGCGAGACACAATTCACACACGTATCCAACATGACACTACAGCTCACCCCTCATCCAAAGCCCAAAAGTGCACACCTCCAGACGCGCGAGCGAGCTTGCCAGAGCTTTCGATTTTGCTTCTCTACAATACTTTTCAGCCCTAACCTCTCCAGCTGCATCGGTGCGCAAATGAAAAATCGCGCTTCACAGCTGGAAAGCGTCGAGAGAGCGAGGCGCGCACGCGGTGCTGCTATATAGGAAATAGGTTTCTAGGCTTTACGTATCAAAAGCAGCGAATCGATGACGATAGGGGGTGGGGGAGGGGGTACGGTGCAGAGCGCGGGGGCTGGCTATCGTGCACGCGCGCGCATATATATATATAGATAGCTGATGTCAAACCCGCACGACCCTCTCTCTCTCTCTGCGTGCGCGCACGAAATTCGAAGCTTAAGGGGTCGCATACCTTTCTCCGATTATGGGTGGACGAAAAATCGATGGGAGCTCGTGTTTGTGTGGTTGTTGGGAAGGGGTTAGCTTTCGAGGGCTTGGAAGGTGATAGTTGAGGGAGGAAATGGAAAAATCGTTTGAATTTGTTTTTTTGTTAAGTGATGGAGGGATAGTTTTGGAAAGTGTTTTTTTTTTCTGGGTGATAAGGTTAATGAGTTGGGATTTTTTGTGCATGTCCAGGGGATTTTTAAAGAGTATTATTTTTTGAATACTCCTTATCGAAAGGAATAACTATTGTTGTAAGCAATAAAAACGTTTAGTGCTTTTCCGATAAACGATGCGACCTAAATCATGCTCATCGGTTGCCCATCTCATAAAAATGCCTCTTGTGGGCACATGCTGCAGCATCGCTATTTTTTATTGGTTTCATATAAAATCTAAAGAGAATCTTTCATTAATAAAAAAAAATCAGCCTCGTTAAGCTCTTTTTTTACGATAATTGGATAAACTATAATATTTTTTCAAGACTAACTGTGATATAAAATACTCTTATAATTGGCAATGTGTTAATTTTCTTTACATTCTGACGCTAACTCTGTTGACACGGTAAAATATTATACTTGTTATTTTACTGATAGGTATTCATAAGAGAGTATATCGTCGATGTATAGTTTTTCATACTTTTTATAGTTTTTTTAATTATAATAACAAATTATTTGTTTCCTAAAAATAAGCAACAAAGCTCGAGCAAACTCGCCCATGATTAGCGTACAACGTGCATTCATATATAAAGGCGAAAAAATTTTTGAATTGCTATCATTTCATGGAATAAGCGCATTTTATATATTTATATATACTAGTTTTATTTGAAGTTATCAACGCAGATAATCAAAAGCAAAAATAAATATTTACGATGAAGCTTGTATTTTTATGCGTGTACTGAAAAAATGTTTTTATTTATTTAGATTTATTAAAAAACAAAAACATGTATTAGTTTCTTTTTGGTTTCTGAACGAATAACTATGATGGAACTAGATACATTTTTCACTAGCGTATTCTGCTATAAAAGTAGCATATTCTCTGAGAAATGGAACATATTTTTTTATTACATTTTACAAAACATGAAATTGTAAAGTCAAATTCGAGTTTTACAAAACACTGAAAATAAAACTGTACTTGAAAAATAAAAACTCACTACTAAATTGAAAAAGTTAGTAATTAATAAGAGAACAGATTTAAAAATAGAAATAAATTTCATAACAGCTTTTTATATTCAGTGGCCTTTTAAAGAACTTGTGCGTAAGTATTTTAATAATTGAGAATGTTAAAGTTTGAAACTTTTTTTACATTAAAAATGAATTTAACTTTTTTACCGATTTATCATAATATTACAGCAGATTAAATAAAAATTAAGTAGAAATTTATATCAAAACATATTTTACATTAATATTTACGAAAAATTAAACTTTCGAAAACTATAGAGTAGTTTTGAACAAAAATTATAAAAGTCAATCTAAATGTAAATACATTAATATTTAACTGATCCAGTTTAAATATATAAATTATGTATATATAAGTGTGTTGTTAGTTTAAATTTTAATACAAAGATTGTAAAATGTTTTTAAGATATCAATGAAATCAAATTAAAAGTATTAAATTTTTACATTGTAAATAAAAACAACTAAATCTTTTCATCGAGTTATTTTTACATCAATTTTACTGCACTCATAAAATTTACATTATCTTGAAAAGTTACCCTCTAAAAAATTCACAATACATAATTACGTTATTAAAATCATCACAATCTAAATCCTCTAATTTAATTTGCAGAGATAAATCTAGAAACCATCACAGCAATCAGTGTGTGCGTGTATAAAATGAAAAAAATAAATCAGAAGAAAGTTCAAGAGATTCGAGAAAAATGTACTTGACTATATAAAGCAGACAGAGATTCTCCCGAAAGTATTATAGCAAACACTGGTGCAGGATAAGCGTCGAAGCGGGGGTGACAATATTTATGCGAACTTGCAACACACGCTTTGCATTTGCCGCTATATACCCTCGCTATCGCGGCAAGCAAGCTTTATGCATCAAGAAGCTTTGCAGTGCGTCGCATGCAGCGCATCTGTGTTCTTGCTATAAGATATATAACACACAGAGAATAGGAAGCTTTCTAGGTATCGGAGCACATATCGTTGAACCTTGAAACAAAATCTAACGCTATTCCAGGAAAATAAAGCTCGAGCTTTCGTTTTATTGACGAGAAGCTATATTTTCCCCCCGGAGAAGTTTTTACAGCATTATGTGGCTCGACTATAAAAAGTTTTTATCGGGATTGCCGAAAATGAGAGCTGCGCTGTTCTCTCGCAGAAAGTAATTATGTTGTTTTGATAGACTGATGCGTTCGAAACTTCATAAATAATTCAATATAAGGAAATTCGGTAAATATTTTACGTATTTCTTTTTAATCAATAGACGTGTATAAATTTCTCCTTCTTCAAACATTTGAAACTTAAAATTAAAAATTTCTCAAGGCCTCTAACAAAGTACCAGCGAACTTCAGTCGTCACAATAATTACGTCTAAACTCCCGCTAATCGATTTCATAAAGCGTTTCATGCCTGCGCCAAAGGAAACGCAAAAGGCGCACGAAACTGAAGGTTAACAACGATTTAATTCCCTCGTGTTTTTCCATTTCGTGCTCCTAACGTGCCGAGAAGGAATCCGCGATTATCCGATTACGTGAAATTTCGCCTTATCGAAGTTCTCGACCGGCTAACTTTCTGCTTCGTGTTCTCGCTAAAGCGTTTACGTAGGAGGGTGTGCTGAGGTAAACACGTGTATATTTATACAAGGAGAGAACAAGCAAAAGTGGACAGAGAGAAAAATAGATAAAGCACAAATCGTGAGGAATTATTCAAAAAACTAATCCAAAGAAAACAAAAATTTGCGTGTGTAGGTGCGCTTGTGCAGACTGTTGCGGCATTCTTCTATACAGCTGACATTAAGGGGGGGTTTGGTCGGCGAGAGGCAGGATTTACACACTCGAGAGCTGCGTCCGCGCGGCTTTCGCTTCTCATCGTTTTTCTCGTCTCGCGCTTTTCTCTCTTCCTTCATATAAATATGAGCGAAAGTATTTAATTCCCCCCTCCCCGAAGTCACCCGCAGATGGTCCGCTACTCTTCGCTCTCGTCTCGCAGCTCTCCAATCGACAACGAGCCCTCTGCTCTCTCTTCGAGCCTGCGCTAGATTCGATCACGCTCGAGTTTCCTTCTAGCTTTATTTTTTTTCATTCCTCTCGCCTCTGGTGCACGTTTTATGGATCGGTCGCTCTCTCATTTCACCCTCACACGTCGCTCTCTCGCATGTACGTATATACAGCTTCTTTTTTGCGCTCTGTGTGGATGCGATTTTGAGAAAAGGAGACGGCTCTCTACGAGGGGGCGTGTTTTCAGCAATCTAGTCATGTACACAGGAGTTAGAGTGAGAAAGAGGGAAGTGAGAGAGTGGAGTAAAGTAATCATTTGAGCGAGGATTCCCGCGGCGCGCTTTATTTCTCTCTTCTGCTGTATTTCTCATTACCGTCCGATTCTCGGGGCTGCTGCTGCTGCTGCTGCTGTTGCTGCTGCTTACGAAGGCGAGACAGGAATGAGGAGCGTTTTCTTATAGGGGAGAGAAAGAGAGAGAGAGGAAAAAGGTTTGCCTTGCCGGGCGTTATTGCACTTTAAAAAAGATCGTGCCCGACGTATTTCAAGGATGTTTGCTTATGCTCGGCAAATTGTTCGTGGATAAATTTAGAGATTTGATAATCTACGCTTCGGTTGAAAGTAATTTAGCAAATACTAAATTAAGCGATTTTTAACTTGTTGCGGCAGAAATTAAATTTTTTTTTAATTAGAGCGTCTTTAATTAACTCGCTTCTCAGCAATTAAAATGCACGTACAAGCACCTTTATTTCCACACAGCCGAATAATAAGAACAGTTAGGTCGAAAATCAAACACTTGTCTTGCCGCGAATTACAAAACGAAAGTAAGAAATTCCAGTCTGCATAATTAGAGAGCTTAATTTCGTATTCTCGTTCAAAGCCTTAACAGATTTCGCATGTATACGAGCAGTAACTCCTCGTCGCAAGACGACCCTCATTTACGTAAGAAATAACAAAGGGCCGCCGTCGCGCCAGCGCTCGCAGGAATCAGCCTCGTTGCGAAGAGCGTGGAGAAGAAAGTAACAAAGTGACAGAAGATGGGCAAGATTGTGTGAATACGTAAGAGACAGAGAGAAAAAAAAAATTGTAACTTCTGCTAGATCAGTAAAAAATTTGTATATAATGCACAGACAAGAGTGGGTTTCAAAAGAATAGAGAGATATATAATATAATATAATATATATATATGTATATAAAAAACGTTTCATCATGAGATCCAAAAAAAAAAAAAAAATCAATATATATGTAGACAGTGAGAGAGAGATTTGCGTGTCGGCGAACGTGAGATAATGTGAGTTGGAAATTGTTCTGGGTCAAGAGGACTTACCGGAAGCTCGTGCAGTGATGGCGTCACTATTAGGTCCGAGTTGTGTGCCCTGTCACCTTTTCTCTGTAACAATAAAAATGCACGTTCATTTAAAACTGTTGTTCTCCCTCCCTCTTTTTTTCTGAAACGAAACAATGAGTTTCGACATTTTTTCTCTTTGTTTCAAATCATTTCTTAACAATTGGTGGTGCCGTCCAAAGAATATACTCTTTTCTCTAGGCTTTTATGAATTAGTTTCGGGAAGGAATATAAAATATAAGATAATACTTTTTCTTCGTGTTTTATAAAAATAAATATTCAAGAACAGTTTCATTTTTGTTATCGAAAGTATTATGCATTTTTTAACTGCATTTTCTTTTGGCTTCGGAAAAATAAATAAATAATAGAATAACTTTCTGTATTGACAGTTGTATTTTTGTAAATAGCATATTGTCATAAAAAATGTTTATAGTGTAACGAAACTTCAGACTCTTCATTTAATTCGAGCTTTGAAAAAGTAAGAATAAACTTTAAGAGTTAAACTAGCCAGTAATACTCTCTCTATGTTAAAAATTTACGTCTGACCTGACCCGATTGTTTTCTACTTGCACGATACTCAAATAAACAACTATGCATTAAATAATCGTTTATTTATTATGAAAGAGAGATCTTAATATAATTAGAATTAATACTAAATTTAATTCCAAGAAAATTCTTAAATAAAAAAGCACCTTTCAACTTGAAAAAAATTAAAAGCTACAATTTCAACTAACACGTACAATCTTCTGGCGCTCTTAAACCAACCCATTGTAGCAACCACCTGCTAACGTATAACCAATATACCTTTCATCTTTCCAACTACCCTCACCGCTAAAGCCAATCACGCGTATCCAAAAAAGAAAACAAAACCGAAACATTAAAAAAAGAAGGAACAACTAACTCACCCTGGAGAGCCTGGGCCGATAGACCAAATCGTCGAAGGCCGGCCTGTCCTTGCTGTCGACGAGCTCGCGCAGCTCGGTGAGCAGCGTGAGCTTCTCGTGGGTGTTGAGGAGGTCGCCGAGGCTGACGACGAGATCCTCGACGGTCAGTCTGCGGGTCCTGTAGTCGGCGAGAAGCTGCGAGAGCGCGGCCCTCTCGCTGCGCGCCAGGACGACGCGCGCCTTCTCCTCGACCATAGCGGCCGTCGCAGCCGAGATCGGGTGGACGCCTCGGTGCCTCCATTCGTTTATGCTGCTACTGGGGGGTAAGCCATGCGGACGATTTTTTTTAATTATTATTATCGATAAGTGGATTGGGGGTGCAGCTTGAAATTGATTTAGAGTTATACTTGGGTTAGTAGATGTTGTTTAATGGTTTTTTTTATTGTTACTTTAATGGGAAAAATTGAGGAAAACATTTGATTAAATTAAAGTATTTTAGTTTAGTTAAAAATTTTAAGTGACTAAGGTGTTTAAGCTTTACTGAGTAAGTGTTGTGAAGCCAATTTTTTTCAGATTTAAGTACATTGTAATGCTTACAAGTTACATTGATTAAATTAAATTTATCGAAAAGATCTTAATTGGATTGAAAGGAGTAACATTAGCTTTTCGGTTTCATCGATAATGTTTAGCATCCCTTCAACTTCATGATGTAATACAGGTTTTAAAATAAAGCTTACAGTTCCATCATCGTGTAAGGGAATCATTAAATCGTTATGCAACACTTAAATCTTATCTATATTCGTGTTAAACTACATTTTTAATGTAATTCTGAATTATACCGACCTCTTTACGTTAAATTTTAATGTTTCATAAAATAATTCTATAGATTTCACTAAAAAAGTTTATGCTTATTTTTAATTTATATATTTTAAAGTTCATATGCTTTTTCTAAAAAAACCTTTGAAGCTGATTAAAAACTTTTGAAACATTTTATAAGAAATATACTACTCTAAATTTTGAAGCATTTAGAAAAGTAAATATTACGTAATCACTTTGAAGTAGTTTAATTTCAAAAATCTTCAGATAAACGTTCTCTAATGCTTCGATTTCAATTTAATAATCTGCCCAGTGAACCGTTGAAAACTACTTGTCATTATTTTTAAAGTGGAATCATTTGAAATGATTTTTAAAGTCTTTACACTTGTGTTGCTGTAGAGATTTCGATCAAATGGATTCACTTTCCAATCTGGGATTACTAGTTAGTTTTCTCTTCTCTTTTTCCAATTAAAACGTGTTCAAAAGACGCACTGTGTAAAATAAAATATGACAAAGAAACAGTTTTAAATCAAAAAATAAACTTACTTTTCATTTAACGAGGGTGTTTGTTACTTTTGAAAAATAAAATATTCAATTTAATGTAAAATAAATTAAACTGTTTCATCTGAAACATTTTAAATTAACGCTTGGCACAAGTTTGCACAGTTGCAGAGTAAACACTGACGCGAATCAATTTTTTAATTATTATTTCTTGTAAATTAATTATTGATCAAATATCTAAAGGTAATATATAATTTTACTACCTCAAACTTTTTTAACGAATGTTTTTCTATTTGAACATACTAATCTTTAGTTGAATTTTAAATCAATATCATCGAGCTGTGCAACATATCAAAACCCAAAAACTGAAAAAATCTCAAAAAAGAAATTTCTCAAAAATTAATCAGATCCAGGCACGTAAATTACAATCTTTCTTTCTGCACTTGAACCGCTACAAAAGACCAAAGACGAAAGCTCTCCGAGCGCCTTCATTCCTTTCCTCAGAAGACAATAAATCCAGCGTAAGTACAGAAGCACCTCGGCTCGCTCTTTCTCTCCGATATTACTTTCCAGCGCGCGGCAAGTAGATCACCGACGGAATTTGAATTTTTAAATTAATAAAAGAAACCCATCCTTCTCTCAATAAAAACCGCTCCCCTCAGCAGAAAAGCTCTCCTCTTTCCCCGACTAAAGCAAAAGAAAGAACGAAACGCAAATCCTCCAATATAAAAGACAATTCGAACATGCTTACGCAGGACTGGGCGGCCGATGATTGGGCGGGCTCTCAAGTAGCAGCGAGTCGTGATCCTGATACCTCGAGACTGGCACGACCATCGGCTGGCTGGTGGTGCAGGAGTGAGGCACCTTGCCAACGTCTCTGATAAGCAGGCTCATGCGCTTGTTCGTCTTCAGGATCTGGACCGCCTCGTCGTGGGTAGCCTCCTCGAAGCTCTGGCCGTTCACCTCGAGGATCTGATCGCCCACCTGTGATCCGAGCAATGCTTTTGTGACGATTGAAACTGATTTGGTGATTGGGGCTGGGATTTTTCTTGCTGCTATTGAGAGATGATTAGGAAAGAGAAAGAGAGAGAGAGAGAAAGAGTGGCTGTGCCGCGAGATAAAACAAATATCGGGGTTGAAACAGAGCATCTTGTGGCTTTTATTTATGGTGTGTTTTGGAGGTTTTAAAAGATTGTTGTAACCGAGAGGTTAATTTTGCATAAATTCGGGAAGATAGTTTTCGAGGAACGAAAGGCGAAGTTTGAGATCTATGTTGTCAGCTAGTTTGGTTAAATTTGCGAACTATTTTTACGGTGCGTTTGAATGCTTTGTAAAATGGCGGCTATAGCTAGATCTAAAGAGTAGTTCAAAAGTCAAAATAAAAGTAAAGAAGATAAGCTGTAGTTGAAGATCTAATCAAGACAGAAGCTTGATTTGTTCAAAAGCTAGAGACGATTAAAAATTTTAAATGATTGAAATTTTTCAAATGCCGAGATCAATATTTTTAAGCGCTTAGTTTTTGAACAAAATCAATGTATATTTTCTTAGATAAAGAGAAAAAGTTTCAAGGCCATAAACTTCACCATTTGTTAGTAGAAAAACTTCCGGAATTACAGAAAGATTAAAACTCCGAAGGTTACAGTCCCTTCTAATTGATAATTCTTTTATCTTAATGTTTTTCTAATGATAGTGTTAAATAAAAGAAACAAATGCTCTGTTTCACCTCCGCTGATCCGATAGTCTGTTTCATCTTGTTTCACAGCACTGCAGCGCAGTATAAGTAGTTAAAATGGCGAAAGTATGTAAAGAAAAAATTTTTGAAATCGCATCTAATCTATGTATCATGGACAGCCATACAAAAGTTTATTAAGAAGTATAAAATGCAATCGTAAACTTTGCGTTATAATTATTTTTTAATCTATGCTTACCGTTACTGATGATTGTCAGATAAAAAGTGTTAATTTCATGAGTTTGACTAGCGATGCTTGAAATGAATATGTTGTATTGTGTTTAAAATACTATAATGTTGAAAATATCAATTAGATAATTGAAGTGCTTTTCAGAAACAGTTAACAATTTATTGTTATTGAAATGTAGGTGTGGAAAGTTTTGATGTGAAAATATAGCGCGAAAACGATGTGTTGATGGTGTATCGATAAATGTATAGTCTTTTTTTCTTTTTTATAAATGTTTTTTAAAAAAAAAGTGTAAGATTACAAAATAAAACTAGCAATAAAATTCAATAAATGAATGTACAAATTATTTTATTTATTCACTTTTCATAATGAAAAAATTGCCCCACATAACTACATGAAATTAGGAATGTTATTTTCGTATTTCACTTAAATAAATAGCAGTCGTTTATCATTTTTGATGTATTAACATTTCTGGCACGAATAAAAGTATTGATCGAAATAAAATGGCTTATTTTAATTTACTTTATTATTCATTCATTGTATTTTTGTTTACACTATTTTTATTTCCCTTAGTATGCACTAGCAAGCCATCATTTCATCTATTTAAAAATTCCTTACGCATGATAATGAAAAAGCACTCATTTAATAGCCTAAATAATCTATCATATCTAAAGATAAAGTACTGCTAAAATTTATTATTTACGAATGAGCTCTATTTACCCAAAAATATTATTTTTTTATTCAAACATTTCAAAATCTTAAACTATTTATACATGAACAATTCACGTTATAATACCCTGACAATTCACCAAACTAATACACAACTGCAACAAAAATACGCGACAGCCTCTACAAAAACGAAAGTTCTAATCTCACCCCGATCTTTTAATCCCAAAAATACACTCCCAACCCACAACCCCTTCCTCCGTCAAAAACAAAAAAAAAAAGGAAAAACAAAACTACACTAAAACAACAAAAGTCGACATTACCAATAAACCAGCGCGATCCGCCACGCTGTCCTTATCGACGCCGGTCACATAGATGCCCAGCCCATATTCCAGTCCACCCCTGATCATCAGGCCCAGCGACTGACCCGGTTCTATACACAGATCAACCTTCCTCGTTCTGGGTCCATAGCGCGAGTCGCGCGGATTAACCGGAGGAGGCGAGGCTGGCCTGCCCTGCCTGTCCATCCAGCTGCAGGTCTGTTGGCGGTTCTGAGGCCAGATCGGATGGCCGCCACGGCACCGTGGATCTATCGCTGGACCACGCACCGTCATGCTTAGTGTCCGGCAGGACTTCAGCATCTGGACAAGCGGATTATTGAGGTTTAGTGAATGTATAGAGATTGCTTTTTTTTAGGGGTTTTAATAGGTGTTTAGTAATAAGGTGTGAGTAATTTATTAGTTAGGAGAATACTGGTTGTTTTAACAAGTATTATCATACTTTTTAATATTTGTTAGCGTAAATAACGTTTCAGTTAGTATTATACGTGTGTAAATGTGGGTTAAAGGATAAAAATATGGTAGATAAAATAATAGATAAAAGGGGAGTTTTCTCTTTTTTATATTCTTAAAAGGTTTGAGCCCCGATAAACTTTGTTTTCAGCTCACGAAAAAATATTTTCATTTTGGTACGTAAAACTGTACACTTCCAGAGTTCAATCCGCAAGTTCAATATTGACTCTAAAATAAAAACTCTTCTATAAAAAAGGATAGTTCAAATATATAATCTAGGTACACGCACACTTTCACATTTTAAATTTTACCGCACGAAATCGCTCAATACTTTTTGAACAAACACTGCTCGTCAGAACTTGCGGAAATTAAGGAAAAATTAGTTATTCAAAAGTTTCGCAGTGAAAATTTTTTGGTAAAATTTCAAACCATACAGAGTAGAGAATCCCTAATCCTACATAAGTTTCTAAGCCACGTCTCCTTGACACATTTTTCTCGTTCTGCAATTACAATAATATAAATTTCAAATAAAAACTTTAATTTCTCCACTAACTCAAATCTCCTCTAAAATTTCCTTATCATTTTCATCGCCTTACAAATTAGTACGTGTTCCTCCTTCAGCAAGTGCTCAGCGAACGAATCGCAAACATTAAGATTCCGTATCGGAGCACGTCGGCTCGCTTAAGCGCGACAATAGCAGCGCGTGAATAACTAGCTTAGCGCTCGGCTATGAAACTAAAGCAGCAAAATATTCACTTCATCCCAACCAGCCCATGGCAAACAAACCTGGCACATTACCCTCGTAAACCTCCCCTCCGTTCTCCATTCGGCAATCCAAATATCCCGTCGCGTGAGACCAAATCTCGAGTATCCACAATCGATCATCGCCGCGACGCACACGCATAAATCAGCAGGTGCTAATACCTCGTAGCGCCAGTCTGATTACAAGCCTGCATTATTCATGAGAGCGCGCCGCGTTTGCCCGAGTTCATAAACAACGCGACGGCGCAGGAAGTTAGGCCATATACGCGTACACACGTACAGGAGATCGTCGTCGGCTGCTTCCCGTCGCGTGGGAGAGGAATCATGTTTCGTTTGTGGGGGCTTGCGCGCGCGTCTCTCCTCTCTCTTTCTCTCTCCGGCAAGGATATCGATCTTTCGGAGCGCGGGGGCCAACCCCGTGACGTCACATCCTGCTTATCCTTGACCCGTGCCTTAGAATCGCCGGCGAGCCGTTTCCTCTGTGTATCCTGAAATTCTCGGCTATGGTATGCCGTGTCGTGTTTTTCTTGGCCCTCGGCCGCCGGTCAATCGACGATCAATGAAGCAGGAAGTCGGCGCGGGAATGGCGAGTGATAAAAATAGGACGCAAGGAGGGCGATCCGAGAGGGATGATAAAACGGGGGGTTGGGCTGGGAGGATGCTGTGGGGGGAAGGGGAAGGGTGCGATGTGTTTTTGGCGACGCTTTTTTATTTTATAGTTTTCTAAAATTATATATCGGGGGGTTGGCGTGAGGGGTAGGGATGAAGGAAGGAGCGAAGGCGGATCCTTATTCATTGTTATCGATTGGTCTTTATTTCGGGTGAGCTGGAGGAAATGACTCTATAGGATGGAGATGATACGTTTACTTGGCTTGCGTTGTCTCAGGATGTAATTTAGTTGCAGTTGACAGGCGTAATAGAGAAAATCAACGTTTTTCTACTTATTAGATGACGGAGACGATCGGGGATATATTGAATACTGAAATCTTATTGTATTTGTTTCAGCGTAAATATTGACCTAGATGATAGAAAAACTCGCAGAAGTTTGAGAAAAGAAACATAATGTTGGTTTCATCGTTTAGAATAATTTATAAATTAAGACTATTCAATGTGTATAGATTTATTTGTTAACAAAGATTGAGACAATCTTAGTGTTGGTGAAATTAATGATCGAAATTAAAAAGGTAGAAAAAAATTCATTTATAATTTGTAAGAAAGTTCAGTCTCTCAATCAGAATCGAAGAAAAAGTTCGCGATCGTAGACGATGTCGTTTTTTAGTCAATATATAACTCTGCCTAATTGTGTTAGCACTAAAAAGTGTTAAAATTGAGATTGAGAGCCATATTTGTGTGATAAAAAAACTTAAGTAGGGTAATGAAATTTTCTTGTCGACGTGGGAATTAATTTACTGGTGCTCCAGATGTACGACGGAGTCAGCGAGAATTCTGCTAATCTGGTAAAGCAAACAGCTACTAACGAATAATGACCCTTCGTAGTTCGGTAACTTCAAAATCAAATAACATTAATTTCGTGATTTTCCGTTAACATGGAGATGTGATTTTCAATTTTCCGTGCTTATACATTTTTAATATCTGTTTACTTCGTTTTAATACAAAACTTACAGTAAAATTTATCGTTGATAACAAGCTTTAGATTGCTGTATAAGTTTTTTAAAAAAGCTTTGGTAGGATTGAATAGAAAAATGTTTGCTATCCATAAACAATTTTTAAAAAATATATTTTTTAATATTTTAAAATTTTTAGAAAGATATTGTAAAACTTTGACTATATTTTTTATTGTTATTAATAATTTAATTTTAAATTGATAAATTTGGTACTATTATTCTAACGTTAGAATTTATAACTAATAATTTTAATTAATTTATTATAATTTTAAATGCATAATTATTTAAACTAATCAAGTCTGACAGCAGCAACATCATTCAAAAAGTTTTGCTGAGCTAGTGAATCAAAATTAATATATCTCATACACAACCACAAAAACTTAAATGAACTTCATGTTCCGGCGTGAATAGTAAATTTATGCTGGGAGACCAGCTTGCACCGCTGCCAAATATTTTGCTAGTACTTTTTTGAATGCATTTTATCATTCTGAATTCAATTTATGAGATGGTAATTTCATTATTTTGAAAAGCAAACTTTGTGAAATGATCTGTGTAACCGAAGTTTCAAACATTGATAGAAATGAATGATAAATTTCTTTTATCAGAATGACAAAGGCATCAAACTGATAGTGACAGTGAGTCGTTCAAAAGATTCAATAATTATTTGTGATTAAATAATCAATCTATTTGTCTATAAAATGAAAATTCTTAACTGTATAATTTAGATCCTGAATAGTTTTGAATAGCCTTCATTTAAAATTCACCTGATCCACATGTGCAATGCTTTGAAATACAAAACCCGAGGTTTCGGTTTTCCAAATCTTAGCTAGTAGTTTACTTCTCAAGTTTCAAACTCCTATTTCTGAACTTATTTTCTACCAATATAAATACTCAGTTTACTGTTTACATATTACAAATTTGAGTAAACATATCATTAGATATTTTCATTGTAAAGTATCAAAAATAAAATTTTAAGTATATTTTGCAGATTTCTTTTGTAAAAGAAATATGGCTAAACTTACAAGTTAAGAGAAAAATTTATATTGTTAGTATTCAGAAAACGTCTTTGAAAACCTTAGAGATAAAGAAAAATGGATAAAATTGGGCGGATAGCATACGTATAGAATAGTTACGTGTGCCGAATGCTGCATTTGCAGGAAATTTCAATTTCCAAAAAGGATTTTTTGATACTGTAGTTTTTCAAAGTCAAGAAAGTATATTATACTTATTATTACATTGCCCCTATTATTAGAAAAAGAAATGAAAAATTGAAATATCAATGTTTTTTAAATTCCATAAATAATTGAAGTTCAAAAAGAATTCCAATATGAAATCAATATTTCATTGCACGATTTCACACGATTTAGAAAAAAGATAGAAATAATTTTAAAAAGATGACAAGCAATAAATAAAAGCGACTTTTTTGCACAATCTAAGCATGACGCGTATAAATTACGATATTCTGTTAGGTATCCAAATTTAAAGAGGAGATACAAGGGCTATACGTTATTTGTGTCACGCAATTTTCAAGGATTTTAGGTATCCTCCCCTATTGTCACGCGGACTCCCACACTTCCGGTAATGATAAATGAGAACTGGCTGGGCAATCAGTCTGCCAGACAGCGCCACGCGCTACGAGATTCCAATGTACGTTTGTCTTGCGGAGCCAGCCTTTTTCTACTTTACGCACATGGACAGATATTCCGTGCTTTTTACGCTTTTTAAAATTAGTTTATAGTAAGGTTTATATTTATTTAAATTAATAATGTTCTTGTAGGTAAGTGTTTCTGAAACTTTATTTTGATGTTTATAAAAAGATATTATAATTTGTTTATAGAGGATTTTTACATAGACTGATATAACAGAGTTTTTAATATTGATATTTATGAGTATGTATTAAATACGCCGGTTCGGTTACTTATTACCCAAGTAAAAATATTTTATAAACTATCTAAGACTGAAAGAGTTAAAAAACCACTTATTCGAAATGCAGATGCGTACAAGTGCACTCATCTGCACTTTGAATAAGTGGTTTTTCACGTAGAATAAGTGATTATTCACTCTTTTAAATTTAAATAAAAGATTTTATACATTTTTTATAAAGTTGATTGTATAAACTGATGATATGAAAATTTAAAAAGATTATATATAATTCTTTTACATTGAGATCTTACATTGCTTATATATTTTTAATAAATCAATTAACCATTCATAAAAATCTATAACAGTATATTTCCTACCCACACATCAACCCACAATCTTTATCCTCTTGTCCTCAATTTACTTCAATCACACCTAAAACAAAATTTTGCATAAACATCCCTCATCGATCGTTCTTCACCTTCCCATCTCACAAACAAACCGCACAACGTTCCCAACGACCCAACTCCCCCATCGCCTACACCATTTAAGGGTCAAGAATCTCTCGCTTCCCGTCAGCCGCTACACCCACACTTTACGCAGCCAAAGCAGTAGCCGCAGCTGCAGCGACGGCCCATAACTCGGCCACTGGCGCTAACTGGCCACGCCGCCGGATATCAAGCTTTACCTACCAGAGACTAGCTATTACCGCGCGCCGCTCTACACCCACACACACAGCTCCCCCTCTCCTTTTCCCTCTCCGGCCAGTGCTGGTATCGCGTGACAGGGCCGATTAAAATCCATCCGCGCCGGCGACGATTTAGCGCGGATTTAGAGCCGATTTCCCCGCGCCGGTCCGCTGTTTTTACGCGCAAGGCCGTAGCGATGAATGAAATCGCGATGAGCGTGTATGTGTATGCGCACGCGTGTGTGTCGTGCTCGCGGGGTATCGCCTCGGCTATCTCAATTTGGGCCGGAGATTTACGGGCGCGGGTAGTTGGATCGGATTTTTATTGCTGTCGCGCGGCTATGTCGGCGGGTGGTTAGCGCGTTTCTACTTGAACTTTGGGTGCTTGGCCGGGGTTAGTTTGTGTGTTTACTTCTCGTTGTTGTAATTTTATTGTTGATGGAATTTTAGATTGGGCTTTGGTGATAAGGAATCGTTTATTTTTAGAGTAAGGTGTATACTTGACTGCTGACGTAATTTAAACTTATTTTTGTCTTCTATTGGGACGGGCCTAAAATATCGTTAGTAATTTAAATATCGACCGACGCGACTGACACTATCAGTTTCAATAGCTATGGAAAAGGCTCGTAAAACGATGATCTAAAACCAATACCCGCTCAATATAACTGCTTTTTGCATCAGCTCAATGGAAGCCGAAGAAGATATTCGCTAAGTTTAAAGTCATAAAAGCTTACGGATAAAATCCATTTCAGAAGATATTTTGCTGTCAATGTAGCGTGTGTAACGCATCATAAATGAATCTCACTAGAGTTTACTGTTTATTTAAATTTCTTTTTAAAAGTAGAAACTTTTTTATAGTGCCTTTATAGAGCTTGCACGCGAAAAAGGATGGAGGGACTAGAATAATAATGTTTGTATATATTGGAATCATAGGATAGATTTTTTATATTTTTTATGTTTATGATGCGGGTGTAGATATCCTTTTTCTTAATATCATTTTGTGCTTGTTTATCTTTTACGTAAAAAAAATAATTGAACTAAGTATACTAAATATTGTTTTTTATATGCATTAGAAATTTGTATTACACATTAAAATCATTAAATTTTTGTATCAATTTAAAGATTAATAAAATTGAATGTGCTGACCACAGTTTCAAATTTATGGAAGCTAAAAATTTTAGCAGATTATTGGAGCATAATTATACTGATATCGCCTTGACTTTTGATGAGCCCTTGATAAAACCTCTATATCCGTACTTCAAAACGTATTGTAAACTCAGATTAAATATTGAAACGTTTTTATACCATTACATTAATAGTTAGAAAAATTTCCATTTATTCTTTTAAGTCTACGTATCGAAAATTTTACAAACATTGACATAAATATTAAATTTATAATGAACAATTTGACACTTTATTATTATTCAAATTTTTAAATGCACTTTTTAAGTACGATATATTGTTACTATTCTTATTATCAATAAAGTCATTTTTAATTAATATTACTATTATTTTCGAAATCGAAATATTGTTTACAGTCTTTGTAATTTTATATCTAATTAAAACAATATTTCAAAATTTAATTGTATTTGTTTTTACTGAAAATATTTTGAAAAACCCTATCTAGTAATATAATATCAATAATTAAATAATGGGAAATTATGCCCATCTAAACCGAATAAATAAAATTTTTAAAAATTACATCTTATTTCAGAATTTTAGTTACAAAAATAACAAGAGAAATTTCAAATTTAATCTATCTCTGGTTATGGTCAATTAAACAGTAAATATAATATAAATGAAATAAATTTTCTTTTATAATATTTGGCATCTTTAACTTTAGAATTAGCTTTTTACGAGCTACCTTTACAACTTATATACACGTACAACTGAAGTCAAAATAGTAGAACTTAAATGAGGGCTGTTTAAACTTGTAACTAATAAGCTCATTTTATTTATAATAGCGTTATAATAGGCTGAAAGCGACGAGAAGAGCCAAAAGAACGACTGAAAAAACTTCGGTCCTTGAAAGCGAAGCCAAGTAACATAGCAGAGCGAAGTGTTCCAATTTTTTCAACTCAAAAAAGTTTTCAAAAGTCATTAAAACTAATTTGAAAAAAGTATTTAAATGAGACTTTACTGTTAATTATCCGTCTGCTATCCACAGATTCTGATCGAGAAAAACAAGAGCTAAAATTTAATCAAAAGAATTTAATCTTATAAAAGCATTTTTCGCAAGCTTTACAAGGATATAAAGACCGGTTTAAAACGGAAAAGCTCTTACTTTTATTACAACAACATATAATTTACAAGGAAAGCCAGCTTTAATCTAAACAACAACTTTAATATGCACATTCTTTTTAATAAACGTTCTCTCTTCAACCATTTCACAAAATTCTCCACTCAAAAACTTCAAGCGAATAACACTCTCATAACTCAGCGCTTACATTTCACTCGATCTCCTCGACAAACGCAAAAGCGAATCCTTCAATTCGCAATTAAAATCGGATTACACAGCGAAGCATAATAAGATCCCCGCGCGATTTCTCCTCAACACCATCCGCAACTTTTAACAAAACCATCGCTTTTAACAGCCAGCACGAACAGCCAGCCAAAGCGAGCTTGCACTGGCAGAAAGATTACCGGCGGAATAAAGCCAAAGTAATATCATCAAAATAGCCAGGCTTAAACTCCTCTTAATTAACGTTTCCAACTCTGCCCTCCTCCACCACCCCTACTCAAAACAAATTTTTTGCATAGCCCTCTAAACGAGCCCGGCCGCGCAAAACAATAAGCAGTAGGCGCGTGCGACAGCAAATTTTTTAACGATCTCTTGCCACCCTCTGTCCTCTCAGCAGCAGCATCCGCCTAGAATCCGATACCCTCCGGTCCATCCTCCCTCTCTCTCTCTGTATCCGCGCACTGTATCCCCGCTGGTGTCTTTGCCGAAGACAAACAAAAAGATCGGTCACCCGCGAGACGCTGAAAAGCAAGAGAAGCAGCAGCCACTCTCGCGGAGACTCGCTATCCTTCGAAAGTAGAAGCAGACTACTCGTCTCGCTCGGTCAACAACTGTGGCAGAGCGTGCGATGCTTCAGGGGCGGGGAGGGCAATTTCGTGGAGAGAGAGAGAGAGAGAGAGACGATCGACCGGAGCTGTTTGCCGGAGCGCGCGCGCGACTTTTCTCTGTGTGCCCGAGAGACGGCTGCGTTAACGGCGTCGACGGCGGCGGTGGCTTCTGCATTATGTAGGAAAAATAAATGACGGGGCTCTCGTCTATGGCGCCGGGACGACTGGCGCCGCGCGCCTACTTTTTTGCGCGTCTGCGCGCGGGCGATTCTTCTTTTCTTATCCGCGAGCTGAAGATAGCTGCCCTTAGAGATTGGGGGCTGTCTCTGCTGGCGCGAGCTGCCGACGATTTTACGAGAGGCGCGCGCGCTGATTTACATGGGGAGAGGTGACGGCGCTCGCGAGATCGTTGCGGAGGGCTTCGAAGCCGAGTTTTATGTTTGTAGCGAGCTTTTAAAGCTGCGCTGGAGTTTGGATGGGATGATTGATGGAGATGTTTGCTGCGCTGGGTTTTAGGGGATTGTTGGGGAAGTAAGCTTGATTATTTGCGCTTGGCGGGATTGTGAGGTGCTTGTCGTTTTCGTTGGTAATTGAAATTGAAGATTTGACTTTGGACCGTATTTTATTCGATGGCAGAGGATATTTATCAAAATGTAAGCTGTGTACTGTTTTGGGAAGTATTGCGGTCGCGGATTCTATTTTTGGCACCGCAAAGGATAGTTTGAAAACCCGATTTTTCAAAAATATTTTTATGGCTGCAAGCATATTTGTCGAATAAACGCATAGTAAAAGTATAGCTCTGAGTCCGTTCATTAAAAAAGTAAAGAGGACACTTATCGAAAAGGATTCGTAAAAATCTAATAAATTTTCGAGAATTGAATCTCTGCTTGAACTTTTTGAAATATTTTTTTAAAATAAGTGAAACGCTCGTTTCTCAGCTCTTTCGTTTTTAAAAAAGTCGACCCGCACGTCGATTGTTAAGTTCCGAAAGATAAAATTTTAATGATCGATAAAATCTTTTCAAGATTTTCCAGTAGAATAGATGGAGGGCATCTTGAAGATTCGAAAAGGCATTTCGCTTCACAGTCAAAGTATCTATCCGATAGCGATTTCGTTTGAGAATCGCTTTATTTTCAGTAAAGAGAGAATGTTAACTCTTTTTCAATGGGTAAAATAAAGGATATCGTTTTCTTGCAATTTCATTGATAACTAGTCTGTTTACTTCGCTAAAAATCTTTCAGAAAAGCTTTATCTAAAATCCCACCACTTTATAAACAATATAAATAAATATAATTTCACCAAATACCAAACGTAACGCTCTAACTAAACAACTATACACCTCCACGCACTAACCTCCCAAAAACAAAAACTCGATAAAAGTCATAGAAACAAAAGCAAGAAAAAGCCTTAATCACCTCTCAAAAAAAAAAACGCCCCGAATAATCAACGTCCCTCCAGATCAAACAGTGCCAGGAAAAAAAAAACTACATCCACTCGCACGCGAAAAAGAGCGGCCTCGAGGATACTTTTTGCTCGCGCGCGCGCTGATCGAACAAAGTGGCCGGACAGCCGGAAAAAGTGGAAGATTACTCGCGCCGCGCGTAGGATCGATGCGAGAGTGCCGCTCAGTATAAGAGCGATGACTCTGGGAGCCGGCGCGTTAGGACTTCTTTGTCGCGAGCCCCTTTTTTTTCTTATTCCTATTTCATCCGTGCCGACGACATCTGTTCCTCTTCGTACTGTGAGATTCGCGCGTATGTGTGTGGAAATGATTTCTGCGCAAGCGTTAGTGCTTCGTGGCTGTTATCGAGGAGGAAGGCGCGGATGAAATCGAACGTCGAGTGGAGCGTGATGTATGCGCGGGGAAAGGATTAATTTTAATTAGGCGAGGTTTTTGAGATGGGAGGGTAATCTATGGGTATACTTGATTTTAAGTGAGTGAGTAGCTGTAAGTGATCGTTGGGTTTTGAGTGTTATCGTTGACGTAGTGATTGATTTGTGGGGTTCGGTAATGGTGAAGGGGAGCTGGGTGATTGAAATTACGATTGAAATTGAAAGCTCGTTTAGTGTTTTAGCGTTAATCGTAAAATGATTTCATTATTTAGTGTTTATTGTACATTTTTTTTTAATATTTCGATTGAGAATTATTTATTAAATGTATTTATACAAATATACTTAAATAATTTGTCGTTATGATAATTTTTAATATCTGAAGAATATTTTTAGAATATTTTTAGTGCAATAGAGGATGTTGTTTAAGAAATATAATTCACAGATAATAATTACCATGTTATAAAAATAAGCACACTTCTTGGAATGCTAGAGATACATTCTTATTATTAAATATCTACCAAATACGAAGCTCACAGCTGAGTACAAGGAAAATGGTTCGCTTCGTTTCTCTGAATGATTTGTATTTAAAATTACTCAAAATCCCTTAGCTTTATTAGCTACGGAAATAAATATTCCCGAAATTGGGATATAAAAAAATGTAATGACCTGCTAAATGCTTTAGAATAACAAAAGAGGTAATTACACTATATATGTTGTAATAATTTGAAAAATCATAAACTGACAGATCATTTATTCAAAAGTCATAATTCAATAAATAAAGACTAAAATAATCACAGAATATAAGTTCCTAAATACTCATATTTGAACTTTCTAACATATGGTGACCATTTTATAATTGTATCAACAGAAAAAATCATTAATGCCATGAGTAAAACAAAAAATTAATAATCACAAAAGACCTCATCAAACTATAGTCTCCAAAAGAAAAAAAAACAAGCGCGATAACACCCGCTTCCCAAATGACATTAAAAGCAGCCTATACATTTCACCCGCAATCGCAAAAGCGTCAAAGCTAACTAATATCGTTATAGCCTCGCGCAAACTTTTTCTATCGCTACGTTCACGCACGAGAAAACACCGATAGGTCGCACACCGATCCCACATACACACATACCTTTGCAAGTTCACACAGCAAAGGATCGTATAGGATTCATTACGCTCAGGTCGTTCGATCGTTCGCCGGCTCTGTGCCACCGTTCGCGCTATTAGACGACGCCGGCGATGGCCCATTGTCGGCTTTTCTGCGCCCACGCAAGAGACGGATGTGTTCTCCGCATTTACAGCGGAGATTACCCCTCGCGCATCGCGGGCTTTATGCTCGTTTCTTACCTTTTCAAGCACACGTGCGCGGGAACGATATACTACGCGCACTATGCTGCTTCCTTTTTTCTGCTCTTTTCTTTGTGCGTCTTTTGCCTAGAGATCCGAGGCTTAGAGCGCATTGTTCGTTATGCAAATGCGACGTGGGGGAAGGGATGGAATTATTATAGCGTTGGAACTTTTTCAGTGTAATCGCGGAGGTAAATTTTGATGAGATTTTTTCATTTTTTTTCAATGTTCAGCGCTTAACACCGCGCTGCGCGCTGTTGGGCGCAGTTAAAGTCCTGTAAACGAAGTAAGTTCGTGTAATGACTCTTCGTAAAGAAACATAAATTCTCGCAAAGTAAGATTGACTGTGATTCTGACAATAAGGGCAATTTAGTGGCGCTGTTAACGTCACTTTCAACTTTTTCGCTGCAGCACGCAAGAAAGGTGCTCGGTAGAACAATAGCTTGAATTTTATAATGATTAACAAAGTAATATTGACAGGGGGTGGTTATAGTGCGCTGAGGACAAAATGTATAGCGAGACATAAAGAAATTTTATGTGCATGCTGGAATGAAATCCGATACTCTAAAGGATATTACTCGCTGTTACCTTGAATCAAATTACTTTCGAGCTTTATTATATTTGAGAAATTAATTAAATTTTAATACACCTACGGAGTAAACTGATCTACGTTAAAATGTGTATATTCACGGGTATTTCATACTGCTTCATTCAGGAAAATCAAGTATAAAAGGTAATATGATCATTTTTTACTTTTTCATCATTAAACCTGTAGAACGTAATTTTTACTCTGATTAAATTTGTTAGTAGCTTAACGGGGTCCGAGAGTCAATAAAAATTCAAATTTCGCGCCAAAATTTAGCAGACGAAAAATCAACTATTTTGCTTATAACAAACGATAAAAATTAAATTGCGATAAACGACGACGAGATAGTTGCCCTCCGTTATGTAATTACCTTTTAATAATAATAATTTTTACATTATTCAAGCTTTTCTCACCATGATATTGTAATATAAACTTAAAACTTTGTAAAATGATAGATAATTACATAACGAAGGTCAACTATCTCGTCGTTTTTCGTAATTTAATTTTTATCGTTTGTTATAAGCAAAATAGTTGATTTCTCGTCTGCTAAATTTCAGCGCGAAATTTGAATTTTCAATTGACTTTCGGACCCCGTTAATATTTATTTTTAATCTTTTAATATTTACACTATTACAAGATTTACATAGGTCCAATTATACACTTGAATAATAATTCTAGGTATATGTTAAATGTCACGAGCGCATCGGATTGTCAACTAAGCTATCTATGAATGCAGACAGTTTATACGTACGTAAAGCTTTACCTCGAATGTTATTGTTCAATATCATAAAACTATATTAATCCAAAGTGAAATTTGATAAATGTTTTCGCAAATATTATTAAATTAATTGAATTATAACAATGATGCAATAAGGTTAATTAATTACGCTAAAGCTTTTTAAAACTTCTTTTGCATAAATTAATTAATGTAGGTCGAAGTTCTCTGTCAATTTTTGTTAATAATAATAAAATAATAATCTCTGTATACATAAATGAATATGTAGTACTTATTATCACAGAACAATCACGAAGCAAATGAAACAAAAATATGAATCCGAAGGTTTGATTGGCTAAATTTTCAAGTTTTAATAAACGATTAAGGACATTCGAGAATGAGCGAGTGTCTTTTGAGGTTGGTCCTAATGTGGATTAGCCTATAATGCCCTAGCAATTGAATTTGGGTAACTGCACCGCAAATGCAATTACACGGACGGCTATCATGCCGTAACTTCGCTTTTCGTAGAGTTACACTAGGTGACGAGGAGGACAATAGTTATATAAGCTCGAACTTGTAAAATTAAATTTCATTAGCTTTGAAATGTCTATTTAATTTATACAATTTATTTATATTAATTCTTCTATTATTAAAATTAATTTTGCAATTGTTGTACAAATTTACGATATTGTATGTTACATCATCTTAGATACTTGGTATTACAGCGCTGACATTGTTACGATAATTTACTAAAACCGTACTTCGAATGAATTATCAGTATAAATTAAAATTCGGGTTTTAGTAGAAACTATAAGTTAAAATCACAAATTTTGTATGATGACTATCTTAAAAAAAGTTCGGGATTAAATGACATATCTCAAGATTCTATTAGAATCTTATTTTATGGATTTAAACTTTCTAAGATTATCAAAGCACTTAAGTAGAAATAGGAGAAGATAAATCGCGTTCGAATCTGCTTTTAAAGTTCAATTGCATTGAGATTGGCTACATGGTCAGAATGTGTTCAGTGAATGTGGCAATGTAGTTTACGGAAAATTACCCAATCTAAATGTACCTCTACCTGCCTACTCAGTCCTTAGCCGAGTAAATTCGTTCTTTGAAAAATTAAAGTTTTCCATTAGCTATTATAAAATACACGTTAAAAAATTCTCTTCACGAATAAAATAAAAAATAAATTTCAGTCTTTAACATTAACGATCACTTACGCCAGAAGCACACAAAAATTATTTATTGTAATTGCAGAATACATCTAAAAGAACTCAACAAAATCCTTTTGTGATTTCAGGATCCTCCACTTCACCCTCGTCAACCCGCGTAAAATCACAACGATCTCTCCAACGGCGAACCGGCCAGCTCTCGAGAACAATAAAAAAAAAAAAAGAGAGCTCGTTCCTCGCTCTTCTTAGAAAATCACGGCAAAGCTTTCGAAGCGTTGCCTCGAAATGCGGACAACAAACCTTAGAAGCGGCGAATCGAAGATAAAGAAAAGGCTTGGGGCACTTACTTTGAGGGCTTCCTCGTGGGTGACTGCCCGAAAGGGCGTTCCGTTCACCTCCAAGATGGTGTCGCCTGGCCGCAGTCCAGCTCGCTCGGCCACCGAGCCCTCCTCCACCCGCGAAATGTAGACTCCCACCCCTGCGGAGCACAGCACACACACATCAGCTTCCCAGAGCCCGCGGGCCGCGAGCTTCGGGCCCTCTTCTCTCCCTCTCGCGAGCTTAATTTTTTTCTTTTTCTTTTCGTCTCGCCTTTATTTTTTCTCCTTTTTTTTTCTTCGTGTATATATATATATGCTTTTATATAGCCGTAACGTGCGCTATTGCGTCCCTCTCTCTCCATCTCGGGCGTCGTTTGTCAGCGTGGCTTTATCGCCGCCGGTTCTTTAAGGACGAGGCTTGGGCTTTCGGACAAAATGAGCGCGCGAAATTTTGCTTTACGAGGCGCTTCTCGAGGCTTTACGACGCGCCCGACGCGCGAGTCACTTTAATAAGCTCGGCCCGGCTAAGTGCGCTTTTTGAGAGCGCGAGTTATTGTTTTCTTTTTTTTTTTTCGGGTTGGGATGAAGAAAATGTAAGCGATGTGCTTATGCGGTCAATTTAGGTTTAATTTCTTTTAATTCTACTTGCGCATTGTATTTTAAGAATTTTTTATAAACCGGATTTTTATAAAATGTTTCTTGTTTTGTAGTTCGATGATTACAGTCACAGTAGTTTACTTTTATTCATTTAGAAAGCATAATGTATTAATAATTATATTAAAAAAATTACTAAGAAAATTTCAAGTGAAACTTTAAAAAACAATATAAAATTAAAAACCATTCCAGCCCGCAGCAGCACTTATTACGTGCTTTTTATTTCTGCCAAGAAACATGTCTTTCAACTCGCGCAAACTCGAAAAAGTTTCGACGCCAGCCGGCGGCCCTCGCGCCCTAGACGCCAGAGATGGATGCACCCACACGCAAGAGGTACACAGAAAAAGAAACAAAACGGTCACAAATAAGACAGATAAAAAAAATCTAAGATGCTGATGCGAAAAGAGTGAGAGAGAGAGAGAGAAAGGCTAGCGTGAGAGAGGCGTGATAAGGATGCGATTTTCGATGTTGCGAGTGAGGAGCTTTTTTCTCGAGCGAAGTGCGCGCATGCAGATATTATGATACAGCTGAAATGGCAATCCGACATCTAGAGAGATATATCTATATGTACATTTATATAACAAAGGTTTTGAAATATTATATTTTTTTCTCTTTTACGAAGGCTTTTTTAGCAAATAAGCTGCCAAGAAATATTTGCGGTTGCTCTCTTACCTTGAAAAATGAGAGTTACATTTTTTATTGTACGCTAAATGCGGACTTGTTTAAAATGATAAATTTAAGCGAATTTTATTGCTTATTTTATCGCTTGTCATCGATAAATAATGAATAATAAATAAAAATCTGCGGTGGCTAAAATTTCATTTTATTGTGGAGCATTATTTTTTTGACTGTATATTTTAGCTAAAAGGTTTCTCGTGTATTGGATTTGACTATAAAAGTATCTAAAAGCATACATTTTCCTGTAAGAGAACAAGACTTTATTTCTATACACTGCAAGTGTTTCCGTGAAAAAGTGAATTTTCAAGCTACATCGAAATAAAAGAAATCGAAGTTACTGTAAAGCGAACATTATTCAAAAATATTTCAATATACTGTAAGAATAACAGCAGAAAAAACAAATACAGAAAATGACACTGAAATATATTAAAAAACATGACAATGCAGTAATAATCTTTGAAAAAAAAGCGCTGAAAATACCGATGCAGGACAATCGCGCTCTTCTTTATTATTTTTTACCCGCTCACGGGCATTTTCATTGCGAGACTAATTGTAAGTAGAGCAGCTGCAGCATCTATGCAATCGGCTCGATTGCCTATTTGCCTAATTAACCGGTTTTCCACTTCTAACTCTAGGTGTGCGTATGCAAATCTATTCCCCATGCACTCAAACACATTGGCTGCGTAAACGTAAGTCAATCGCCGGCGAGTCTCGAGGCTGAGCGAGGGCGTCTCGGAATTATCGCTACTTTATCCGAACGATCGACAGTTCCCGGATTTCTGATTATACCGTCTGTGCATATATGCGCTTTATTAGGCAGAGTTCGGCAGTTTCCCAATTAGGAGCAAGTAGTTTCGTTGTTTTAACTAAATTAGGTTCGTCAATGAAACAACGAGTAAAGCGAGTAATTACGTTTTGTTCCAATATACGAGTTTATAAACAAATTGACTAAAATTACCGTTTTACAGTCCGTTAAATACAACTCTCAAATTAACAAATAAACCGAAATTCCCTATAAATTTAACCGCCATCTTTTCAACTTTCCCAGCAAACGCAATTTCTCCAGCTCGCGACTGCGAAACATCGCCCTCGTGCTCCCATTACAAAGTTCAAAAATATACGAGCGCTCTGCACCCCCGGCAGAGCCCAATTGCCCACCCCCTTACTTTAACGCACATACATACACGTCCGACAAAGCCACGGTATACTTTTTGACATAATCTGGAAATAGCGCGACTCGCGAGATAGCAGCTCCCTCCAGGCGCGCGCGCGCGAAAATCGACGTCCCGCGGTTGGGCGCCATAATTCAGCGCGCTTCTTTTGCTCGCGGCAGATAGCGGTAAAATATATGGCGCGACTTCCGTGTGTTTTCCGCTACGCGCGACGAGTACCCGCGTGTAAGATAAAGCCTCGAGGCTCCCCGAAGACGAGACATCTCCATGCGACACTGCACCTCGGACGTGTGGAAGCTACGCTTATGGTGCTCTTATAAAATAATCAACGATACCATTGCGAGCCCGCGGCGGGAGCTTGACATATATGTAGATAGTGTGCGAGAGAGAGAGAGAGAGAGAGAGACAACTAGTGAATAACGATTAGGATGATTATGTATAATATATAGTTAGTAAGTAGAAAAAGATTAACAAACTTTGTAGCATTGAGTTCTCTTTTTTTTTATTTAAAACAGGCTAGGCGCGCACATGCGATGTGCTAGGTGTACGTACAGGCTTGTAATGTATCGTTTCTTTATTTTATTTGTATGCGTTTTTTCGCTTTAGTTAGGCGTTCATTCTCTTAATTTCCTCTGGGACTATAAATGAGAGTTACCTGACTGCGCATCTGGTTCAGCCAAACAGACAAGAAAAGACATCGCAGTCAAACTCTTTTTATCATATTTTTTTATTTAATTTAATATGTTAAAGTGATATTATTGGTTAATTTGGGCATTCCATCGAAAAATTCGGAATCGTTGATTTAACAACGTTAACTTTTGCTTTGTTGATAGGTTTGTTAGGTTTGTTAAAATAAGCTAGTAATGATACAGTTCATTTCGTTAATAAATTTCACCGTACATATATAAATATCAGCAAATAGAATAGCAAAATCTAATCTTATAAGCAATATTAGATATTTTAAAAATATTAGATATTTGGTTTTATTCTTTTTCAGTAGTTGTATTCTACAGTTTATCTTTAAAAAGAGAATATCAAACCACTTTTTATATATCAATTTGAAAATTTAAGTTATAAAGTGGGTGCGAACAATATGAACACCTAAACACTTTAAAAAATTTCGATTTATCGTTCAGAATATTAAAAATATAAAATTTAAAAATAATTATAATAATTGATGCGTTTATAGATTTATATAACTAAAAATTCCTCTAAAAAATTATAAGTTTCATTTGCTTACCCTCATTTGAAGGAAATCCGTATCGGTCAAAATTGTCTATACTCCCAAAATGGTTAGGAGTATAGTCACTTTTGATTCTAGCTGTTTTGTTTAACAAATAAAAAAATTAATTTTTTTACAATATGTTTTTCTTTAATAATCAAGCACATTTTACAAGCAGTTTATGTACTTTGAAATGTCATAATGTAAATCATAATGTTTTAAATGGACAATGATTATGGAAAATGATTTTGTGCATCATTTTGTGAAACATCAAAAAATAATCCGAAATAATTTGGAAAAATATAAATTAATCATAGTTTCTTCTTTTGAAACGAGAACTTTATTTAATTAAATTTAGCTCTGATAATTTGTTGATCTTGCAAAATATTATGAAACAATTTTTTATTTATAAGTAAGCTAAACTGTAAGTTTAACTTTTATATTGAAATTAATTTTGTTTTGTGCATAACAAATCTTTATTTAGTTATTAATAAAATGATTATACTTTATTAAATATTAATTTCAGTAAATCATCATCATCAATTTTAATTATGTCATTAAAAAAGGGATTGTAAATTCCTACATTTTTAATAACTAAATTTGTTAACACCTTTGATGGCCATATTGACCGCACCCGTTTTTGTAATTTCTTTATCATATTTTACTCATCACAAATACATTATCACAAAAATGTTACTCAAAAACATAACATTTTTTAAACGAACGACAATAATAAAGTGCACTAAATATGGGAACGTCCAATGGCAGTGATTAATGATTTATTTTCTGCTACAGTGATCGTTGAATTTTCTGAATGTAGGTGACCATGTTTCTTTTCAAGATGGTGATAGATTGTTAGTAGATTCAGGCATTAAACTAAGTTAGATGATACGTTCATCCAAATCAAAACTACCACTCTTTGTACTGTAAACGATCAGACATAATGAATGAAGCATTTCAAATTTTTCGAGGGATGCGCATCATGTATTTAAAAATAATGACTTGACAAAAGCAACAATATAAGAAAGCTTTAAATGAAAAAAAATTAAAATAAAATAATAATCATTAAAGTCTGCATGATACAAAATTCCGAACTGTCAATAAAGATTTTCAGTTCATAGAATATTTTTCAATCAAAAAAATGATCAAATTGCACAGACGACCGTTAAATTTTATCAACTTATGTAACAAAAGACATTTCGGAACCAACGATCGCTCATCACTACAATCATAAACTCTACTCTCTATATCCACAATAACCATAGTCACTGTCAAAACCAACTATGCTTGCGATACATAAACATTCCAAAAGATCTTTTGCCTCCAGTCATAGTCATGTAATAATAATAATATTAATATTAATAATAATAATAATAATGGTAAGCGGCAACAGATAAGTAAAAATCGTACGCGAGTATAACTCGCAGGCATAATCCCTACCTGCATCCTTGCCGCCCTTGACGCAGATGCCAAAACCGTGGTGCGAGTCGGGCGGCTCTCTCGTCATTGTGATGGTGCGCACCGTCAGCTCCTGAAGGCTGAGGGACTGGGGCGCAGGGGGCGAGGCTGGTCCGCTGCCTGGCTGCGACGACGCAGCCGCCGCCGAGGAGCTGCGCAGCGCCGCCACCGATGCCGGACTCGAGGCTGGCGTCCGCCTCTCATTCTGACGTCGCTCCGTCAACCCGTTGCCGAATAGCCTGGGGACGAAACGGCGATTGCCGGATTTTAATCTTTTTGGAGAGATAGCTGAGGTTCGGAGCTCGGAGGGATTTGGGATATTGCGTCGGCTGTTCCTTACGATGAATCGAGATTTAATATGGGTTGGTTTTGGGGCTGTTTTTGAATGTATGTCGTTGAGAAATTTAGATTAGGGGTGGATGGGTTTGATGATTCATTGTAGGGACAGCGACGCAATATCCGAAATTGAATAAAGTAATTTGTGGTGGTATGTTAGTGATAATCAAAATTTGTTTGTTAGTGTTTTTGATGCGGTATTCTATAAAGTAATTATAGTTTCTCTAACATTTCTTACAGTCACTTTTTTAATACGTAAATGGAACCATTTTCATGTCATTTTAAAGAAGGTGAAATATAAGGGCATTAATAGAAAACTTCATAATTAGAAAAAAAAAACCAATGCTCATATTTCATACACTTTTCAAATATATTTTAATTTATGAAATGCAACCTTAAAAAGAAACGACGTGGAAACAGTTATGTAAAAACTATTTCAAGCGTTCAAAATTATTCTAATGTAAAATAATTTTCACCATTTTCATATTTTCTTCCTACGTACACCAACATTCTCGATTCCTCTTAACGACATAGAGTCCACTTAAGCTTAGTAAAAAAAATAGCGCCTTGAAAAGTGTATGCATCTACTAATGCTAATTTTTTTTTTAACGAATAATCAAGACCTTATGAAGGTAAATGGATTTACATAACTGTAGATTAAAGCAAAACGTGTCATAAAAATATTTGCTAAGTACGCAAAATCTTTTAAGCTATTCGTGCAAACATATTAATTCTGGAAAAATACTTTGGCTTAAAATATCAATTTATTTCAACTATGTATCATACAAATTTTAATATTTTCATAAGAGCCTTAATATATGAGAAATAATAAAATAAAAATCATATAGAAGAACATATTGAGTTTAGATCTTTATTACTTATCAGTCTGTGACTATTTTGTCATCATCCAAATACAAATTATAAAATACAACAGACTAATGGGTAACAAAGATTTCAACGCAATGAGTTGAGTTCTTCGGTAAATATGCAAGGTTGCCATTTCAGATACACATTCGGAAAAATATTTTTCTTACAGAGAGAGAAAAATGTATAAACAATTTTGTTACGGCATCAAATAGCAATTATGGAGGGAGAAACTCAAAGAATATAATAAATTCAATTTATGTATATTAACTTTTACTCGGGTTTCGCATAACAGTGATATATCCAGTCAGGAGCTTACAGCGATACTGAACAAACAAAATTATATCTGCCGCGCAACGGACATCAATTGTTTACAGGCTACATCTTCAAATGTTATTTACATATATAAGTATTTTCCCACTTATAACATATGATTATTGATTTTTCATACCGCGTTGTTCTATTAAATACCTTATGCGAAATATCGATCCGTAACAAATTTTTTATTAAACATATACATTTTTGTTTTTTCTGACTTCAAAAGTGGTAAAATGAGACTTTTCTCGTCAGCGGATCCGTTTTCTGACTAATACATATTTTTCGATGATCTAAATGGTGCGACTTTACCAAGGCAAAATTATTTTTCTATCTTATTTTCCAAAGAAAAAACAAAATCAATACATGCTTGACAAAAATATTGTACGCACCATGAGTGAATATACTAGCTAAAACTATAGAAAATCGTATTGATTTTCTGAATGCAATCAGAGACGTAAATAGAAACGTCACAAAAGAACTAAAATACTTGCATAGAGATAGTTATTTAATATATTTAGCTTATGACTCTACGTAGCGCTTTAGATTACTATCTTGATTGTGTATGAAATTACTGAAGCTGAGTTTGCCGTGTCCTTTGATCTCTATGTTTCTATGAATTTCAACAGCGAAAGCTTCCTAAATTTGCTAGCAAGTAAAATTCCGTTACTTTACATAGGGTAAGTTTTAATTACGAAAAGGTGTGAATATTTTCGATTAAATATTTACAATAAATTATTGCCAATTGAAAATAAATATTTTTATTATTCATAATCTCATGTGACTTATTCAATATTAATCCTTATTACAAACTTTTTTATGAATTTTATTATTGCAGTCAGTAGTAAGTGAATACTGTTTCTGTTATCAGTTATTAAAATATTAAGATAGAGCATCTTTCGTTTGAAT
This sequence comes from Eupelmus urozonus, assembly GCA_900480035.1. Taxonomy (NCBI): domain Eukaryota; kingdom Metazoa; phylum Arthropoda; class Insecta; order Hymenoptera; family Eupelmidae; genus Eupelmus; species Eupelmus urozonus. The sequence continues at coordinate 8,968 of UELX01001357.1, read as the reverse complement.
ATCACTGTAAGTACTTGAATTCACAATTATTAAAAATTACATAAATGTTCCACAATTATATCTTTTGAAAGTATATTTAACTCATTTCTCTAACACCCACTGCTCTGAGAAAAAAGAACATACAAAGATCTATTAACGTTTTATCTGAGAAAAAAAAAATCAATACGTGACTCTGTTTCACCTATAAACAAAATATAACTGTATTATAGTACTAATATGCAAGTAAAAAGAGCAGCTTCAGTATGAGATAAAAGTAAAAATAACTCTCCTCAGATAAAAAAAAGTATTCATCTCTACGTCACCAACGTACGTATTTATTTATTTCTTAGCTTTCAAAAACATTAATTCAAATAATTTATCTAAATTCAAAAAAATATTTTCTTCATGCACCAAACTCTACTTTGCGTAAACTTCAATCCTTTCCACCTCATCAAACTCTAACCACAATCACGTCAATCAAAACCACTAACCCCACAAAAGAAAACAGCCACACACCCAACCAAACTCATCTCAGCCTTAACGTACCTGAGAACCTGCTCGGGCGAGATGGCACCGCTGCCGGCGGTGGACGCGTGGCCTCGATGCCTGTAGGGGGTGGCATGGGAGGAGTGGTGATGTGGTGCGCTGGGCGGCCTCTCGACGATGGTGTAGCTGGTGCCGGGCGGACTGTAGTAGCCCCGATGCTGGCTGGCCGTGTGATGGTGGCGCGACGAGCTGGCCGGCTCGAGGTCCTCGGCCTCGTAGCAGCTGCCCGAGCCGCTACGCAGGAAGCTGCTGTGCGAGCCACCGCCGCCGCCGGTGCGCAGGTAGTGGGTGCCACCCCCGCCGCCACCCCCGCTCCCGCCGATGCCCCACTGCAGCTCCTGCAGCTCCGAGCCGTAGTCCTCCGTGGTGCTCGCCATCGATTACGCTGTGACGCACACCTAAAGGGGCAGACCGATGAAGATGTTAGTTTTTTTTTTTCCTTTTTTTCACGTGCTTGGGTTTGACAGGATGGTGGGTGGGGGTGAGGGATTAGCTTCGGGAGTGGCTGCGCTTGCATTTTTGAGAATCAAGGTCGCGATACTAGGAAAAGTAGAGTGATATGTTTTGATTGAAAAATTGAAATGGAAACTCGAAATTCTAAAATTGTGTATCGTTGATACAAAAAAAAAACTTTTCTGGAAGCTACTCTTAAAAAAATTTGATCGTAATTGGTATCAATATGAAATACTTCATACAGATGACTAAAAATTATGTTTCAATTTATTAAGTTATGTATTATTGTTCCATTTGTTCAATTTTCTTAATTTCGTTTGTCTGTTAATTTAAATACTTTGACTACGTACTAGTTGCAAATGCTATATTTTTTAAAATAAATCCATTAAAAACTCTATTTCAAATGAATACGTAAATCACTCAAAAAACTTACATTTAGTTTTAAAATAGTAGTTTTTGATGCAAGCGCGAGAAAGTGAATTTAATCTCGTGTGGAGGCTTGTTCCCGAAAGAAATAAGGGTGAAAAAGTTATACGATGTTCAAATCATTTTCTCTCTCTAGTATTGAACACAGTTATTTTATAAGAGTAGGATTTGTTTTGAAATAAGAATTTGGAGTAAATAACTATAACAACCTTATATTTACAAAAAATGAAATTATAATTTGTTTAATTAGGTGCTAAAAGTTGTTTTTTATAGATCAGTTGAAAACAATGATCTAAATCATGTTACTTTCTAAAAGTTAATTTTATGTTTAACTAGCTTCTCTCTCGAAGCATATTTTGATGATAAACGATGAATCAGAAGGTGAATTTAATAAAAGTAAACGATCTTGCAGATTTGATGCAGACCATAAAGTTTAGAATTATGCATTCATATGTGGACATTGAAAAGTTTAAGTTACTTTGCGTAACTTACATGTAGAAATTGAGGTCAATTGGAACATTTGAAAGCAAAATCAAAATTTTTCAAGAAACTTGTAAAAACTTGTAACTTGTACATGTAAGATTTTTATAATGTTATTTAAAGTAGCAATTAAATTATTTTCAAGTTCATTCTGTAAGCCACTCAGTTAAAGAATATTTTTAAAAAGCTATTATAATACAATTTTATACAATTCATTAAATTATTTAGTGTGCGTAAAAATTATGCACACTAACCCGGAAAAATAATTTTAATATATGAATACAATTTTTAAGATCAATTTATTTAGAGAAAGAGAAAAGTCAAAAACCATATCAAACATAAAAACAATATTAATTATAGTACTACGAGATAAAAATTTTGAAACGATAAAATTAAAGAAATCTCATACTGACATCGTTAAACGAATCTGCATATCAACACCACAATAATTAGTGACAATAATAAACATCACGTACGATTCGCGCATCTCATCGCTTCGTAAAAACCTAAAATTTAATCAACACTGTCAATATCCGATCACATCCACCCCAGTTTCAACCAAACTCGCATAATCAGTACAGCGCAGCTCGAGCTCCAGTCGATAAACGTCAGCGCCAGTCCTTAAAATATCGAGCCCTACAATAATAGCCCCGCGGAGGATTCCGATCTCTCACGGGGCTACTTTTCGCGCGGCTCGCGCATATCCAGCCTCTCGTCAAAGGCACACTTTGCCATCAATCGCAGGGGCCAAATCAACGGATCGGAAGAGAAACGGAGAGCGAGGCGAGAGCTTGATTGAGACATGAAAAAGGCAATTAGACGGCGTGTCAAAGCGAGCGGCTCTCGGATCTATATCTCTCGACTCTCTACCTCTCATACTCCCTACTCTCACTCTCTCTTTCTCCCGGTATAATCGCCTTCCGGGAGCCGGCAAAGCCGTGTGTTGGCGCTCGTCATCCACGGGCTTCCACGCGCAAAGGGTTTCTCTTTCTCTCTTGCCTCTTCTCTGCCGCGGCGGTCACTGATCCGCGGCTGGGTGGGGGCACATCACGGACGGGCTTACACGAACCGCGAGTCTTACTGTCTTCTGACTGCCGCGGCGGGGCTAAGGTTGCAGGCCGCCCCCTTACTTATATGTAGGAAAGATTGGAAGCGATACGCCGTGGGACTTCGGGGAGAGAAAGAGAGAAGCGAAGGCGTAAAGTTTAAGAGGAAGGGCCTTTGGTTGGACGCGAGAGCGCGGGCTTTACGCTAGACGAGGATTTATTGGAGAGAGGAGGCGAGGAGAGGAGGATGTATGATCGTGTAGGATCGAGTGGCTTTCGAAAATTAATTTCAATGGGAGGATGAGCTTCCTGGGGTGTGAGTGAGATTTAATGGCGCTCCGGGTTGAGGAGGTTGAGACTGATCGAATATGGATTAATGTGAAGGCTGGCTTGGAAGATTATGAGCGCTGGAAATGATTTATAAGTTCGATTTGCGGGCTAAGAGATGTTGAATTTCATAAAGTTTTCGAATGAGCTGGCTTTATATCGGAACATAATATAATTACTTATTTTATGCAGCCTACTTATTCTTTGATAAGAAAGCAATTTTTGAAACTCTGTTCTTTGCGTATATGGTTAAAAAATAATGCTGTGTAATTTGCTCATAAGCACGTAACATGTTTTCTCAAAAAAATACTTCATTTGGCTGTCAAAAGATGTAGTTCCTTTTTCACCGAAAAAAGTTTTCTTTTTGAAATATGTTTTAGCTGCACATAGATACGCAGATAGCAAGCATTTAACGTTTAACACAGATTGGTCGTAATGATAGCTGTAGCGTTTCACATCCTAGTTTTGTTCTTTTGTAACTTCTGCCACAAAGTGAAGGCTGACTTTTATAGCCTTGTAAATTTTTTTAGCTACGCTGTGGTTTTTAAGAAAAAATATCCAATTAGCGTGATAATAACGTGATGATTATGTTTTTTTAGATCCGATTTCATAAAATAAATAAAAATTGATATTATTTTTTCAGTCAAATGATCTGAATTTTCAAATCTACACTTCATTTTTTTTATATTTTTCATGAATAGAAGAAGAGAAGGTCAGTAAAGTACAATTTATATAGCTAACGTTTTTGAAATGGCTAAGTAAAGCATTCAAGGATGCATCGAAATTTTAAAAATCTATTATAATATAAGTTTTTATATCCGCCTTTACTTTATGCTTTTTAAAAATACCAACTAAAAATTTTTGACCACTTTATATTTTTCAGTTTAAAGATACAATCCTGCTCATGGAATCATGTAATTTACACAGAAATTCTCCTACCTGTGCACAAACTAGGTCACCTAATTTCGGACTAAGCGTCAAGCACTCCTGCAGTAAATTTTTGAAATCCTACTATGTATGTCATACGGAAATTTTAACCAAGCAGCTATTGTTTACTCTTTTGTTTATGCTGTAAGTTTTAATTTCTTTTTAGACAATGAAGAGTTACCCATATAATCATAGATGGCTATTTTGGCAATAACTTTTCACAAAATAAAAATGAAAAATAACAACATTTATTATGTTATCGAAACTTTTTACAATAACTGTTACACAAAATTATAAATTCGACTATTCTATTAGTGGTAATTTTTTAGTTTATATTCAAACGATTTTTTATAAGCGTAAATACATTCACATGTTTACACACTTTTTAAAGTACACGCTGCGAATGAGTGATTTTCTACGCTACTTTTAGGTGTGAAAAGAAGCCAATTTCATGTCTCAGTTGGAAAAATTAAATTATCTATACAGAAATCGCATTTTAAAAGTGGGCTAAATGAGAAAAACTCCTGTGTCAACATGGATAACAAAAGTATTTTACGATTTCAGCTATTATTATTCGAAAAATAAGAAATTCCGGCTTATTCTCCGATTTAAAAAAAATATTTTTATAAAGTCATAAGCCCATATTTACAAAAGTTATAATCTGCTGAAAATAACTTTTTAGATGCGAAAAAAATCTCTTCTTAGTTTTTCGTTTGTACTACGAGGAATTTTTGAAGCATTTATAATAACGTTCATAAAGTAAATTGAAATAAACTTGTGCATATTGTGAAATTGCACTTTAAGTAAATTATTTAAGGATAAGAATGATAAAGTCATAACCATTTGGACCACTCTTTTTTATACTATATATTTCAGCCTAATTCGCTATATTGTATATGTATCATAAAATATAATAAATTATAAATGTCTTCATAAGAATGCCGTATATGGTCAGCAGTGTTATGACTCCACTTCGAAAAAAACTGCTTTTGATGCAGATTCGATACCCGACCCAAATTCTACCACTTCACCGTATTTTATGTATTATCAATAACCAAAGAAGAGCTACTGTGGTCGATTTTATCGAACTGTCTAGAGCTATTTTTGTAACGAAATTAGGACGAGTTTATTTTTCATGCAACAATTACACCCAGCTATCTTTGCTCACCTTTTTATAATCAATACTTTACCGTATGAAGAAATAGCAGAATTTATTGAATGAATTTTGTTACATGAAGCTGACTAAATTACATTGATTGCAATCATAAAGTAAATTTATAATCATTCGAATAAATAAAACATTGATCGACTACTGAAATTTAATAATAATTCAAGTGTATATGAAGAATGAAATTACCTATTCTGCTCGAAAGCAAAAAATTAAATATTTGAAAATGTTCTCAAATTGAGGAAAAAATTGCTTAACTCAGACTGACTAATCATCTATGCAGAAAACTAATTAACTGGCACGGTAATGAGAGCACAAATTGATGCACTATGCAAATAAAAAATAATCAAACGAAACTAGTTCAATTGAAAATTTATTTTGAAATTCTTTTAAAATCTATATTGATCGAACAAATGGGTGAAATTATTCGCTAAAAACTATACAGAACAAAATTTCATTAAACTCAAACAACAAGATTCTTACAAAAAACCAGAACTATTAAAACCCCAATAACCCAACCCGCAATGAAAAAGTCATTGCCAGCCAGGAATCAATTTGCAAAAACCCGCCCCGCACCCTCAAAACTCCACTCTCCGGCAAGGGCAGCCACGCGCAAATAATAACCTCCCTTGAATTAAAAACAAGCCGTCTGCTACTTGCCATTCAAATTCATGCGCATTTTCGTACCGACAAAGCCGTCCCATCGCATTGCAAATTATTAAAACCCAGAGCAAAAAGAGCGCACTCCGGGGCGTGATAAAAAAAAAAAAATTCCGATACACGAGCGAAAGTCACGCTGGGCGGCAGTGTCGCAGCTTGAATGAAAAGCACATTACGAGAGTCCCGCTGGTGTATATCTGCGTGTGCGTCGCGCGCGGCTGCAGAACGTGACTCGATGCAATATATAAAGGCAGAGGTCGCCTGACGTCTAGATTACTTTTCAGGAAACAAGCTCGGCCCACTTCCGAGCTTGCAGCCGTGTACGTGTTTCGCTCGCGCCTTATGCTTCCGTCTTTCTCCCAGCCGTCGGCGATCGCCAAGATTCTTTTTCCACTTCCGCACCTGTTACGTTTCGGAAGGACAGGAGGTGAAAGGAGCGGGACGCGATTAGCTTGCGCGAGACTCGCTAAAGAAACGCGAGGTGAAAAGAAAACGTTGAAAGAGAGAAGCAACTTTACTCTTTTTGAAACGGCAGCTCGAGCTTGAGAGGATGCTCGCTTTGAAAATGGAAAACACGCGAGACTTTGAGTTTTTCCCAAGGCCGGCTTTTCCCGACTGTCGCTTTTTTTCTCTCTCGGTTAATTCGATCGTGAAAACGACGCGCGACCAAAAAAGCGAATCGTCTCGATAACGCCGCGGAAGGGCGAATCTCGGCTCTGCGATCGACCTCAATTCAAATGCCAGCTGGAGCCGTATCGGGGAGAGAGAAAGAGAGAGAGAGTGAGCAGCGAGTCGTAACCGTGCGATCATGAATTTTCCGTTTTTGGCGTGTATACGCTTGAGCCTGCTGTGTGCCGTGAGGCAAAAAATTGTCTCTTTTTTGTTATCGTGAATGTGTAACGGTTAGATCGTTTAGAAGCGTGGGTTTGAAGCTGACGCGCCGAGCTTGCACAAATGATACGCTGGCCGCCTGTGGTATTGTCGTGGAAAGAATTCAAGCTCTAAACGCGATAATTTTTGTGTTAAAATGAATTGTTTTCGATTAAAATTAATCTATAATTCATTTTACCGAAATATTATAGTTGTGTGTTAATCAACGTTAAATGAAAAATTATATGAAAAACAGGTTGACTTTTTTAAAACATAATGGCGGCGCATATATCAGCACGAAGCAACATCCTTTTTGTTGGAGAGTTTTTCACGAGAGCAGGATTCGTAAATGAAAACGACTGTGACATTGAGCAGTGTTGCGCATGCGTATGAGATAATTTATAGAGTCGGAAAAATACAATAAATTGTGTTGATTGTCTGAGAAGATAACTAATATAAAAATAGGGTTCAAAATCGTACTTTGGTCGTATAAAAATAGATTGATCGGAAAATGGGTCAAACTTATGGTTATAGTTGTGTGAGTCGAAATTTTGTCAAGGTTCGAGAAGAATGAATATTTCACCGATTTTTGTAGAAGGATAATAAATAGATGGGATTCTGTATTTATTTGGAGATCCGCACATTACTTATGTAATCTGGATAATATGATTGCACATCAAATCTACTGAACACTCAATCTAAATAATTATATTCGATTCTATATAAATTGCTGATAAAGATTGATGATTTATGTAGACTGATTCAAATAAGACTATAGATTACAAAATTCTAAGTAGTAGAATCTTATTGAATAGAACACCTATTATTATTGAAGAGGGAAATCGGAAAAGCTTCACTTACCATATCGATTATAAACTATCTAGATTAAGCTTCGTCGTTCAGTCGATTAAGGCATGTTATTTTACTGGTAGATCCACGCTGACTCGAAAATAATGGGTTTGAATCTCTAATGGGGTGATATTTTTTGATTAAAAATGGCTTTAGAAATAACGATTAGGTATGGACCGAATATACTTATCGACTATGAGTTGAGGATTTGACACCTCCAAAAGTATTCAATGTACGCAAAAGAAATGAGATATTAATTATAATTGAAAATTAGACATAATTTGTATAATTGGATATTGTAAATAAATAAATAAAACACATTTGTATTTATATAGTATTTTGAATAGAAAATAGACTCTAGTCAGTTTTCAATGAATAAAACTGTCAAGTAAAATAAAAATTGCTATATTTTTGTATCAAATTTTGATCATCATAGTACAATTTAATATATTTAATATTTAATATTTTATATATTGAAAAAACTGTTTTCTTATGTACAGCCTTGAAATGGGACGTTTGTTTAACACGTCCGAAACGTCGGCAGAATGAAATAAATATGGATAGTTCGCGGAGATCAAAGACTTTGTCTAATTTATTTTCAAAAATATTTATAGGGGAATTTGCACGAATTTTTCAGACCGCCACGTGCTCATTAAGAACCTTAAAAAATTCGATAATATTAAAAACGTAAATCTCTCAAGCTCAATGCAAGGGTGTACTTGCAATTTTTGTTCTAAAACATGTATTTTAATGTGTTCTAACATAATCAGTTTCGAAAAAAATTTTTCGAGTAATATTTCACATTCAAAAATCCAAAAAATCATGTTTTTAGCGATTTTTTTACATTTTTAGGGCTGCATGTGACCCGTGAGTATTTTTTCTACTTAGAAAGTTATTAAAATAACTATTATCCATAAGCAAATATAATAAGAAATGAAGTACAAGTAGTCGCAGTTCTCCAAAGTATGGAATAAAAATGAAAAATGGATAATATCCAAAGTTACTTGCGAAAAAAAGTATAATGTAAAAATAGCTATTTTTAGCGATTTAAGGGGGCCAACCTGAGTTGAAATCACTGAAAATAAATAAAACATTTATTACTATTTAAAATAGTATATCATAGCATTTATTAATATAAATTTTTTGTACTATCTGCATATATATTACAGATAATTTTTGCACATTTAAGTGATCTATATTGCCCTCTAAGTCTCTAATACAGCTCACCGTTAAAAAT
>UELX01001356.1:0-45664 GCA_900480035.1 Eupelmus urozonus | reverse complement strand
GAGGGAGAAATAATTCTCTTGTTGATCTATGCGAACTATGATGTTATTTATTCTTACAAGTTACATTGTCGACGTTTCGGAGAAATTAGTAGTCTCCCTATTCATGACTGAAAATTTAACAATTTTTAAAAAAAATTGATTAATAACGTCGACAATGTAACTTGTAAGAATAAATGACATCATAGTTCGCATAAATCAACAAGAGAATTATTTCTCCCTCCATTAATTAAAATAATTTTAAACCTAAATAGTTTTTATAGCAGTATAATTTTTATTTCTAATTGCAGTATCCATAGACTAAACTATCTGATGTCTCAAAATAATTATTACAGATAACATATATATCTTAATATAACAATCTTTAAATTCTACTTTAACAAGCTTATCTTTTTCATTTTCCTTCGAATCACAGGTGCAAGTTGGAATAATCTCTCTTTAGCGATATTTGCTTAATTATTTTTTACAATAACAATAAATGACGACTACATTAAAAAAAAAAACCATTACTACTGATTTTCCTATTCTCAACCACCATAAAAAAAGAAACACCGCCAACCTCCTCCCCCCAAAGAAAACCTACAAAATTTCTCCAACAAACTCATCGGAAATAGAAAAGAATTTTCGTGAGCTCGCGATGGTTTTTCAATCTCGCGCTCTCGCGACTCTTGGCTTCTCAAAGTCAAGGGAGTTCCACGAGTGCGCTCTCTTTGCTTTTTGCGTGTCCCCGCGCGGCGCGCAAGCCAGAACCGGGCGAGCGGCCAGAAGGTATACACATAACCTGGCCTTCGCTCAGCTCTATATACGCGCACTTTGTCTTCGCGCTGCAGCTATAGAGCCGGAGCGCGCGCGGGGAGACACAAAACACACTAGAAGCGAAGAGCAGGAACGAGCGAGAGAGAGAAAGGGACGTACGGAGCACTCGCGGGATATATAGGGAGGCAGTGTTTAATCAGGTTCGACTAGTTAGTTGGCAGGTGCGACGTACTCTCAAGTACCGTCGACGCCAGGCTAAGAAGTCCGGGAAATACGCGAGGGAGAAAAAGAGAGACGGAGAGCCGTGTGATGGGCGACGCGCGCGCGCCAAGAGAGAGAAGGGAGACTGAGATAGAGAGCGGCGCGCAAGAAATCAAAGCGCAAAGACGAGTCCGGGGCCACCAGACGTTCGCAGAGACGAGAGAGCCTCTCTCTCTCTCTCTCTCTGTGTGCACAGTATAAAGACCGGCCCTCTCTCTCTCTCTCTTCCTCTGGACAATGCCCACATGCAGTTCAAGTTGCTTGCTCTCTCAGAAGGAGAAAGAGAGAGAGAGAGAGAGAGAGAGAGAGAGAGAGAGGCGCGCGCGTGCGCTTTGCTAGTCGTAAGAAGGAAACGAGCGAGAGGATGCTTATACTTACGACTTTAATTTTGCCGAGCGGGCCTCGAAAGTGTCGGATATTGAGCTTTATGGTGATTGAAATTAGAGCTGGATGAATGGTCTTTGGTAATTGGAAGGACTGCATTATTCAGGGGTTTTAGTTTTTTTTTACTTTTTGCTTAATTCTGATGTTCTGAAGAAAATGTGGAAATATGCACGTAGAGTAATTATTTTATTGTCGTTTGTAACTAGGAAAAAGTCGTTTCCAATGTAACCGGCTAAAAATTTCTTTCTGCTTTATTCGTTTTATTTTTAATGCACGGAGAGGAGAAATTTTTAAATTATTTTCGTAAGTAATTACACTTTGATTGTAGAATAAATACGGACTTTTTAGTAGTAGCTCTCGTTCACGCATTCGCGAAACTTTTAACAAGCACGGTGAACAAAAAATACACAAAACTCGCTGAAAAGCGTTATTACAACCTTAAAAAAAAACCTCCAAATCCCAGCGCATCCAAATTACAAAAAACTACAACAATCAGTAAAAAAAAAAAACGTAAAATCCCAGCACACTCGCATTTTCCTCCATAAGCAAGTACTCCTTGGTCCTTGGGCAGAAGATCGCGCTTGCGCCCATCACTCTGCCGTCCGTCTTTTTTTCCGCGCTCTTCTCTCAATTCCTGCGCGTACAGCCATCAGCTCTTCTCTCCGAGCATGATTTTCAGCTCGCTCGCTCGCTCGCTCGCTGGCATCACGTCCCGCCTGCGCGCGGATTCGTTTTCTCACGCCGATCCTCGGATCTTCAGGCGCACGCAGACAGCTATGAGAGGGTTTGCGCGCGCGGCGGATGCATTTTTCGCGAAGAGGAACGCGGAGAGCGCGTAAACGATATAGAAGGAGGCTTTGAAGGATTTATTGGAAATTATTTCACGACGTCTGCCTTAGAGAGGAGGAGACGACCTCGCGTATAATCGATGTCCTTTTACAGAGAGCTGAGGCGCGCGCAAGGGGGAGAGGAGAGGAGGAGGTAGACAGAGCTCGTGCGCGCGAGCTCGCGGCCGTCTCTGATGAATTTATTTGGAAATGGAAATGCGCGCCCCCGTCTCGGGAGAGAGGAGATTAGAAGGGAGGCAAGGAGGAGGAGGGATAACCGCGCGGGGAGGAAGGATCGGCCTGAAAAAGCGAGCGGCTTTCAGAGATTGAAATTGCGACTTGCTTTTATGTGATAATGCCGCTACGCGTGTGGCTCTCTCTCTCTCTCTAGCTGCGTTGACGTATCGATTTATTGGATCTATTGGCGAGCTGTTGCCGTTGAATCATGCGGCTGGCTGCTGATGTATGGGCTCCTTTTTTTTAGAGAATTAGATTAGGCTTCGTGTTTCGGTGTGCTACGGGTTTGTAAATGTAATGGAGATGATGGTTAAAATTATTTTCGATAAAACAAATAAGTTTTATGTATATATTTCTAGTTAAAATTTTTTTACGCGATTAGCCATAAATACTAGACTGATGAAGAAAATAGTGATTAAAAAAAAGCTTCAAAAAATAAAGGTACTGATTACAATAGACTAATAAAAATCATTTAACAGATTAAGTTTACATTTTTTTTAATATTAATTTTCTATTAAAAAACCTTTGTATTTTGTAAGATAACATCGTTTTGGGGGTTAACTTAGGACCCCTATTTATATAGAATACTTAAAGTTATTATTTAATAAAGATATTGCACAAGAAGTTCTAGACCTTTTATGACTTTTCATTAATTAATTAATAATTAATTAATTTCATTAATAATCATTAACTTTTATTTATTCGTATATTTTGCTAGTTTGAAGCACGAAAAAAAGTGTATCTCAAAGTTACGACCATGACTATATTCGTATTCAGTAAATTAGCCTAGTTTTTCAATTTCTTTTTTTCGATTTCGAGCACACCTTTAAAAGTAGATTTTTTTTCTTGAATTTTTTATATCCAGAGAATGCAATTTAAAAAAATTTTTTTTATTTTAAATGATTTTTCTTATGTCGTCATAAAATTATAGTATTGCTAACTTTTTATGCTGAATCTTTATATAAAATGATACAATCATAAATTAATCCAAGAAAATTTTTACTGATACTGTTCTATAAGGGGCTTGTTCTTGCAAAATTGTATTATCGATTTCATATATTTTTTCATGACTTATCAATTTTAGTTTGTTTTCTTACATTTGAGCTAACATATAGCTTTAATAAAACTTTCCCAAAATTTCACCCAGATTTTTGCTAGATCGGTGTAAGACTATTTTTTTTTACGGGAAAATAAATATATTTTTATAACTCTTATTTTTTGTATTTATAGAAGGTATTTACTTAAGAAAACTCACTGCTGAGAAATTTGCCTATTAGTTAAAATGTATTAAAAAAAAACCTCTATCCTATCCTTGTTTAATATTTGTTACAACAAAATCTTTATTTTCCGATATTGCAAGCCTTCTCCAATGGGCACAGTAACTCATTTCTAAACGGATAAAACTCCCCTAACAACTCAACAAAAAACTCACAATCCATCCAGCAAACCCCATCCTCAAAATCCCACCCCTCTCCCAACTTTAAAAAACCCTCAAAACCCATCCCCCCAACTCACCATAAATCCATTATTTCTCCAAGCCAATCCAAAATAAAATCGGTCTCGCGCGTCTACACTTCTCCAGACCAAGCAAGAGCGCAATTGCGCTGCGCTGCGAGGTACACAGGCGCGGAATGCAGCCGGTAGCTCGGGCAATCTCGGCCTTGTTAGCCGCGGCGACGCGACGGCCGCGGCGCGCGCGAGCCCAAGCGTATACGTCTGTGTACATAGCCTAGTGGTAGCTCATCGCTAATGAATTCCCGGTATAAGTGCGCGAGAGACCGAGTGCGTCTGGACGCGCGCGTAGTAACACGCGCGAGGATTTAAGCGATGAAAAATTAAGCGCTCGGAGAATGAGCGCTGCCGCGCGCTTGTTTTTCTTTTTTTTAGAGCAAGCAGACTGGACTGGGGTGGACGAAAATTTATTGATGGGGTGGATAGGAATGTCGAGGGGCTTTTTTTATTCCGTTTTGCCGAGCTGTGCGATTGCGAGCGGTGGTTTAATTGTGCGCTTTTGAAATTATATTTTCGATGAGTTTTTGATTGGGGAGGAGAGGTTTTTGAATGTTTTTAAAATTTTGGGATGATTGAATTTTAACGTTGCGTGCTGGAGTTTTGAAAGAATTTAGTGCGTTTGATAGCGGTGTGGGGAAAAAAGAAAGACAAGGAATAATTTCTGGCGAGGTAATAAAAATATCGCGATTGTCGAAGCATTTTACATAAATTTTATTAGCCTAGTGTTCCTTTTTTTCTAAGAACGCTGAGCAGCCTTGCACTTCTCTTCATAAATTCAGTCGTAAAATCTGGATTCCCAAAGTTGGTCGGTATGGGTTATGTACGTAACGCCTTTGACATTTTTACTTCCGCGTAAAATTTCAACTTTATGTGGATATTTTTAAAATTGAAGTAGTGCTGCCGCTTTTTAGACCAAAAAGCACTTCTGCTTTAAACCCCTTATATAGAGGACAGCTTTTTCACTTGATTTACATGAAGAAAAATAATCCGCATTAAGTACACTTAAATGAGTAGCTAAAATACGATTTTGAGCAAAGTTTTGCCGGGCTATTTATGACTACTACTGATTCTTGATAACATCTTCTTATTGCTTCCGAAAAATAATTCAAAATTTCACGAATAAAGATCAAAAGTGAATAATCTCGCCGACTTTTGGTTAAAAATAAATCTGCGTCAGTTACAAATGCAAATTAATTTTAATCAGACGACTTTGCTTCTCTAAAATACAATCGCGAATATCAATAATTCTCTGAAACCACTGATACAAATAAATCCAAAGATAACCGAACACCCATTAATTAACCCAAAAAACACTTCTGACCAGCATCGAGCAAATCGCCGATCGCAACCCGCATACATAACGGTAAGCCACTACGCGACACCGGATCCCTCAAAAATCCTTCACCCAAAACCGCCAGACCTCCTTGAACCAGCCTCCTCGAAGCCGCTTCTCCGAAGTTAGCCTAAGCAAACCCAGCCGAAAGCCACACACGCGTAACCAGCTCGCTTAGGTAAGAAAATAAAAAAAAAGCCTCCGACTCTCTCAAAACGAGCCGACTGCGCTTCAGCCTTCCGTGATGCACGCTCCGGCTCTAACGAGTCTTATATAGTTGACATAAGAAGCGCCGAGGCCAAGCCAGCGTGAAAAATCAAAGATCACGCTAGCTTCCACACGCACGCCACCTGTACACGTGTAGCTGTAGGTGTGCAACACGCGGGGGAGGTCAAACGGCCGAGCGATCGAGCTTATTAAAAAAGAAGGTCCGTCTGGCGCATAATGCGCCGTAAGAGGCGCAATGGACGGATTCGAAAAAAAAGGGACCCGACGAGAGAGAGAGAGAGAGGCCGGATGTGCGGTAGGTAGGCACGCGACCGCGCGCGCCTGCGAGCCTTTAAAGCAGCAGTCGATCCGCTACTATTGTGCGAAGAGGAGACGGGTCTAGACGCGGTCGGAATGGAAGGGGGAGGTAAAGATAGAGAGATGGAGAGCAGATAAGCTCGCTCGCGGTTCGGTATATTACGTTATACCGAGAATTAATGGAGGATCTGTTAATTCGAAATTAACGCGCAGGCGCGGAATGCCCGGGCAGTTCTCTCTCTCTCTCTCTCTCTTTCTCTTGCTCGCTGGTAATTAAGATTTATTGGATAATTATGGATAGCGAGTTTGTTTATGTTAGACGGTACGGGTGAGGCGCTGCGCGCTGAGCACGCTAGATTTAATGCGGGATTACAAATTGGAGCTTTCTGTGATTTGTTTGGTGTGGGGCTCGTGTGGGCAATGTTGCATTATGAAGAGATAAGCGCGGGATAAGTGTGCTTGAAGTTCAGGGGGGATTGGAGATTTTTATTTCATCGGGTTGGCGGATTGAATTGAAAGGGGGAATTAGTCTTGGCTTGGATTTATACTTGTTGAAAAAGAAGTTGTGTATATGACCTTAACTATATTTTGGTTGTAGTTTTTTACCATTTAGTTTACCATTTAGAATTTAAACAATTTTTAAGATGCAAAAAAATGCGACGCGATGCAGTTTTTATTCAATCTAGAATACTCAAATTACGACTTGAAATAGATAAAAAAAAGTCATAAACTCATTTGCAAATTAGTTATGACCCGTTAAAAATAACTTTTTACATGGGAAAAAAGTTAGCAGTTTTTCGTTGGAAAACTCATAATTTTCAGAGCATTGATAACGTTCGTGAAATATGTTCAATTAAACTACGTGCATTACGTGCACCAGAAAACGTACTTCAGGTGATATCATCTACCGGCAAGAATGAAAAACTCATAAAGGGTCATATCAGGAAACGAGTAGTATGTGGGTAACTCTCTCTGAATTTAGAATTACTGAGTAAGTATTATGTAAAATCTGTTAATAAAAAAGTAAACACTGATTTTCTTAATAAAAAAATTAACATTTTTCTCTAATTATAGAAATTACAATTTTAGAGCTTCGATAGACATCGCATATTATACGTATGTATATAATGTTAAAAATGAACTTATCTACTCTGAGAGAATGTTTGTTCTATCACAGTATAAAATGGCGCTTTCAATTTGAAACAATAGCTGCGCGAATTCGGCACAGTTGCTGTCGGTTTTGGGACCATCCCAAAAAGCAGCAACTCCGCGGTTCCCTTGTTTTTGAACAGCACTTACTCGATTTTGGCGTAGCAGCTCTTCAAAACGGAACGGCTAGTATACCAGATTGCAGTAGATTTATTCCGTATTTTATAAAGCAGATGTACCAGAATTAAATAATAAATTAAAATAGAATATATATAAAAGTGGTGCGTGCTATAATAGATAATCAATGTTTGTTCTACATTATTTTTAAATTAAAATAAAATTTTGTTATTATTTTCTTGAAAAGAACAGTGAACGTCAAAGAAATAAATTAGTCAATTCTTGATTTAGTTCTTGGCGTTTTAATATAATTCACATTACTAATATGCAGCAAGAAAGAGTATATCTTAAAATTTATTATAGCCACGATTTCCATACCTAACGCTGTAAAGAATAATATAAGTTAAGTATTATAGTTTTTACCATTAAAAATTAAAATACCAATGCCTCAAAAGCCAAAAGTAGGCTTAAACCAATCACATATCTGAAAAAACCACATATACAAAATCCAAAAATCATTTTGACTTTTCAAACCCCCTACCCACTCGCAAACCGCAATGTCAAAAAATCCTCATAAAATTATCCATCGCGGCGCCTTTCATATACTTTCCCACGAAGCCAGGCCCGAGAGCGAGAAAGACACCTCACGCGAAACTCCAATATCTGCTCATCAGGCTCACATAAAAACTAGGCACAGAATAATATCCTCCTATATAGCCTCTCCCCCCTCTCTTTCTCCCGTAAGGTGATTAGCGCTCACTCCCATCCCCCTTGGGCGTAACTTTGCCGCCGCATAAACGGCTTGCGCAAGGAGCCGCTGCAACAACGTCGCGGCACGCACGTAAAGGCGAACGGTCGGCGTTGTTTCAAGACTCGCAACGAGAGCAGCCCGGCGACTAATTCAATTACGCGTTATAACCCCAAGCGCGCGCTTTCTTAGCGCAGCCGCTGCCGCGTGGGTGGATGCCAATCCCGGAAGCGACGCCTGTTAGCCTCTCTTTTATTTCCGCGGTGCGCGATGCGCTTTTTGCGGATGCGTAAAGAAGAGAGAGAGAGGGAGAGACAAAGGATGAATCGTGTGCTTTAATAGGTGTGTAAGCTTGTTTAGAGAATTTTTCATTTTGATGATTGGATTGTAGTGTTGGGAGTAAGAAAAAGCTATTAGTAGAGTGAAGAAAGAGGAATGGAGGAGAGGATGTGAGAGGAAACTGAAGTTGAAGTGCAATTTTTGTATACGACGCTCTGTACGATCTTTTTCGACTGTTGTTTTTATTGTCGATTTTACTTCAGTTGTTTCAACTTGCTTTTGCTTTTCGAGAGTATAAAACTGGCATGCTACTCGAAAATCCAATAAAAATAATCTAGATTGATTCTCTTTACAGTTGTATAAAGTTTTATTCGAGATTTAATTGATTAAAGTAAAAATATTTTTATCATCTACTAAAATTTGTTAATTATGTAGGTCAACGCGAAACTTTTTTATTCAGCAAATATTTAAAAAACGTACATAAATTTTATGAACTATTTTTTACGAAAGTATGAATTTCAAGTAGCACACTTATCCAGATATAAAAATATATTTTAAAGAGTGCTCAACCATTCCAGCGCGAAAGAAAGTAACATTCAATAAACACACTTGACCGGCAGTCCACCACCGCTGATTTGCCCTCCCACAAATTCACAAATTTCACTCAGCAAAATTTAGAGCATGGTATGAAATATTGCGTTATAAACCGCGAGCGTGCGCATATAACGACTATCGAGATTTTTCCGATCGACGTCGTCCCTTCGCCGACCATAAAAGTCGGAAATACTTGGAAAACGTGAGCGCGAACGACGCGGACGGATGTAGGGAAAAGTCGCCCCATCTCTCTCTTTCTCTCTCTCTCGTAGGCTATCAATTTGACGCGCGCTGCTCGTGCCTAGGCACGTAGCGCGTTTTAACCCTTTACAGTGACATTCTGCGCGCCAAGGATATTTTTTTCGATCAGCTCAGCGCCGTTTACAAACAAACTTTTCTGTTTATGGTATGGCCGAGCGATCGTTTCTTGTTAGAGCGCTTTCAAGAAAGGCGATAGCATTTTTTTTTTTTTTTTGATTAATGATTTTTAGATACTTCTTAGAAATTATTTATGAGCTACTGCTTGGTCTAACGAGAAAATTGCAAAGATTGATTAGAGATTTTATTTTTGTAAAAATTATTAAGTATTCCCAAAAAGTATCTTTTCTCCAACTTAAATATTACTAAGTCAAAACTCTAAAAATTTTTATAAGAATAAATACTCTCATCCATATACAAAAAAAAGAAAAAAAATACAAAACCAAAAAAAAAAAAAAAACAATCGAATTTTCCCAATCCAAAATCAACTTCTTTGACATCTGAATTCACCACAGCTAAACCGCAAATCCCCCGAGCAGGACAGGCTCCATCCGAGTCAAACCAGCCGAAAAGAAACTCGCACACACGCCGCAAGGCGCTCGCTCATGCGTTCATCTCCCGAGCCACCCGTCTAATTTCTAATCCTCGTCGTCCGACTACCGGTTAGATTCGCGCGCGCTCTGCCCGTGTAATCCTCTTATATATATAGAGCGAGCGTCTCCGAGGCGAGCGGCGACTGTTGCGATTGAAACGTTCGCATCGGGAGGAGGAGGAGGAGGAGTAGACGAGACCACGGAGATATATATATAAGAGGAGCTTCCGGCTGTTTGCAAAGGACTCAGCGCGAAAAGGCGATGCGAAAATCAGCCTTTACTTCCTTACGAGTGCTTATACTAGATCGCACAATGATGGCTCGTTTAAATATTTGTCCGGGAATTTCGGGCGATTGGCTCTGACGGTGCTTTTGTTGTTCTTTTTGGGAGGGATGGTATAAGGTGGTTATCTGAGGCTTTTGTTGTGGTTGTTGGGGAAATTTGTAATTTTTTTGTATGCTTTATTGTTTTTTATTGTGAATGTTCAGTTTGGATGGGATGATTGTTAAAATATATTATTCTGAGTGTGTATTTAAGGTTAGAGTTGAATTAAAAGTTTTAATTTTATTAAATCTCGTAAGTTTGAACAGGCTGGCTGAAGTAAAAAAATAATTCATTTTATTGAAGTGCTGTTTACTAGGTTAAAAGAAAGGTTTTTTTTTAGTTTTACGACGGCGAAAATAAAATTGGCCTCATTAGGATGACTGGGCGCGCTTTACGAGGCTCTGAGGACGATCGGCACTTTTAACTCTGGCAAATTGGGAAAGGGACTGACGCCGAGATGTTATTTTGAAAAGTTAAGTTTAAGCACCTTAATAGAAGTAACAATCAACTTACGAAGAAAAGTATTAGAATCACTTAAAATTCAAAAGTTTTCAGCTTTGGAAAGTTTCAAACAAGTGTTTGAAAATACAAGTGACAAGTTTATTAATAGAATCTATTAATCTTGTAAGTAAATATAATAAATCCTTTATATTTAACGATCAATCATTTTAACGGTAAATAACATTTTAAATTAATCTCAAAATACAAACTCTCAATCTATTTGCTAAAGCGGTAAGTTTCATTCCTGGAGAAGCAAAAAGCATTCTTGAAATACTATCTTGAAAACTTCTTTTTACGTCACAAAGCTTCTTTTATACGAAGCAAATGTCGTCTGCAGAAAAACTACGTCCATGCCGGTAGCTTGCTGGAAGCTACTCTAAGCACCGTTAATCCAAAGTCTTCTAGCGCTGACAGCATCTGCCAGTTTCTTTCAATTATATCGAATCCCTCCAATAAACGCCTTTTTGTATCTTCCTGTTGAAAAGCTAATTATAAAAAAATAATAATTTTGTCATACTTTGTAATTTTATTTCATTAGTGAAACATAAGTAATACTTCAGTACAGTAGAATAAAGCTAATATGTATATACTGATTTTTTTTCCTGCAAATAACACTATTTAAGGCAGTTTAAAGATTTAAAGAAGACCGACTTCTGGATAACGGTAAGTTACTTTTGAATTGTAAATTGATTCAGTAAATTTTTGAGGCAGCCTTTACAGTTTACAAACTTCTAAGAAGCTTCTGTAGAACTTCCATCGTTCTTTTAAATTTCATACTTTCTTTATTTATAACTACGGTTGCTAATACATTCAGCTTATACTGTAAAAATCTTTGTATTTCACGTAAATTAAAAGTAAAATAAAAATATTTTTAAAAATATGTATGCCTATGTATTTTAAATAGACACTTTTTATCTATTAACTTTATACTATTATATTCAGTAATATTAAAATATATCAAGCTATCTACATTATTTTGTATATGAAAATACATTATCACATAAAACAAAATTGAAAATAAAAATAATTTTTCAATAATTGAAGCTCATATAAGTGGATGAAATTCAACGAAAATCAAATAAATAATTTGTCAAAATTATTTAAAGTCCGACAAAATTGATATCATAATGATAAAAATACAAAAATATGAATTAAAATATTAAAATTATTCAAAATTATTTTCAGACCAAAGCACAATAGAAATAGATTTTTATTTAATCTACATTTTTAAAAAATTTTATATATTTAGAAATTATATTTTTAGTAAAAAATCATGATTAATTAAAATAATTAAATAAATTATCTAAATTAAATTAAATTCAAGTAGTTATATTCCGAATCTATCAAGTCACTATTTTGATAATTATGAAAATAGTTATTTGTATGTACATTCTTAGGTAAACTTCATTGACTCTTTCGCTCTCACGTATTATTTAAAAACAGTATACTAAATATTCAATTCACTATATCACAGCACAGGTATCACTTTAAATAAAACTTTCAATGCGAATTAAAATTTTTACATTGATAATGTACAGGATGGAATTTCGTGGTTAGAGATTACATTAAAAGCCGTTCTACCCAGTTGTCACTTACGCATGGTTGAGCCATCTGTAAAATCCCATATTAAATACTGACCGCGAAATTTGATTACATAATTTGCATACATTTTAACAGTGACATCTTTTCAGCATTAATTTTAGAGATAGCCAAATGGTTTTGTACATGCTTCAACTGCTTTGTAATGCTTTTGTTGAAGTATAAAATTTAATAAATTAAATAAAACTTTTACAGTTTAGACATCTCTATTACCGAAAATAATCAAACTTTGTTCTATATTATTACTTTAACAAAAGGATGCCAATTAAAATAATTCATTAAGTTGGCTAATTTTCTTATTATCACGCGAATTTGAAATTAAAAATCTAGTTGAAATTCAGTTTTGGCTAACGATACCAAGAATTAACTGCAATTACAGATAGGAGCTAAAAGGCCGCTCTCTCCGGAAAAGTCCGTGGAACTTTCGGTAGAAAAAAGAGAAGCAAAACGAGAAGAGGATTCACCCAGATTGCAAAAAGTTCCTGATCACCACGGCAGATTAGCCTAATCAATACCCGCCCGACGTGGTGCGCTACTTCGCCTCTTCCCCCCCCCTCCCCCTTCTGTCTTTCTCCCTCTCTTCTCCATTTGCACCTCCCGTCGATTTCGCGGCGAAAAATCCCACCGAAAAATTTGTAAAACTCGCATGTAGCCGGCGCACCAGCGACTGAAAAAGAGGCCAATTTGCATAAGAGTGCAGAGAAAGAGAGAGGGGGAATCGGACGATTCCTTTGCAAATGCGAATTCCGGGCGCGCGAACACTGTGGAGGCGGCAGGATAATAAGGCGAAAAAAAAGCTCCGCTCGAGAAGCCTTTTAAAAGAGAGCGTCGCCGACGTCGCGGTTAAAAGTTCGATTATATAATACACCCGGGGACGAGCGAAAATCGCCTATTTCAGGCCGGAGGAGAGGAGGTTGGGCGCTAGGGAAGTAGTCATAAAAGTGCAGGAAACAGGGGAACAAGAGGAAATTAAGGAACATTTGAAAGGGTCAATTTAGTAGTGGGGATTAGTGATTGGGGATTAATTGCACTCCGAGAGGTGCAATGATAAAAAGCTTAGTTAATGAATCAGTAAGGTGCAATAGTAGTTTCTATAATTCTTTAATTATAATTAATAATAAATATTGATTAATTAATTAATATTTATTATTAATTATATTTTTTATTTGATATCAAAAAGCACAAAACGTTATAATTATTATAATTAACTATAATAATGTAGATTAATGAGTCTGCTCCAAGTAACCTGTCGAGAATATTCAAAAGAATAATAATTTTGCGACATTACAGGAAAATCATTTTGTTATTCGATGTATGTACACGTTGTGCTGCAGAAGATAAATGCACAATAAATTCTGCGTTGTTTCAGCGTTGCTCTCGGCCTGGCTATTTTCACGTTGAAATATTTTGAATACGACATTGTTTCATATGTCATTTCTACGAGGCTTTTATGTAAACATGGTTATATTTTATTTTAGAGAATATTTTTTAATACAAACACTTTTTACGAAATTTTATTCTATCGGTTTCTGTGTATAGGTTCATATATTAACGTAATATTTATGACGTCAACCCTAGTAACTGTGAATTTTGTCCAGGTCGCTGTAGGTTCTATTATTTTAAATTCATTGTTTGATTTTATTAAATTTTTTAATACTTTCATTAAGGACTTTATTTTCAATTAAATTTATTTTTTTTTAATGATGATATAGGTATTAATTTAATATTTATATTCGAATGTTATGCTAATGATAATTATATTAAAACATTCTAACTTTGATTATTTATTTATTTTATTATTCAATTTTATTACCCTTATAATCAAATAATCGGTCACTCTTAATAGCCAATATTAACGGTAACAATAATGTTTACAATTAAAATTCGTTTACGATCCATAAACTATAATCCAACGAAGTTATTCAACGGTTACCGTATAACGTTTATTAATAGAACAGATTATTGCTAATAGAAAATTTACTATCACGACCGGCGAACGCAACCCAAAAAAAAAAATCGCGCATTCACATCACTAACCGAAACTTCCAAAACCCAAAAATAAAACTCAACCACGTACCCATCCCTCGTCGCAAACTACACGCTCCCATCCACATTACAGCCACTCGGCGCGTGTAGCGTCCCTCTTACATAAATTACTTCAAAAACTACCGGCCACTCCGACATTCCCATCCTCGTAGACCGAGAGCGAAAAAAAAAAGAAGAAGAAAAAAAAGACACAACGATCCGAACGCGAGACGAAACGAGAAAGAGGCGCTCACTTAGGTGCGAAAAAAATCGCAACTGGGCGTGAACGCCGAGAGAGTGTGAGATTATAGTCCCTCTTTTACCGGCGTACAAAAAAAAAGTGTCACCGGTTATCGGCCTCTTACACGGGCTTTTAAAACTTAAAACCGACACGCGCGATTCTTTTCGTGTCTGCGCGCGCGAGGAAAGAAGAGGCTAAATAAAAGAAGAAGAAAAAGACGAGGAGAAGCAAGAAGAAGGAAGGGGCACGCGCTACTCCGCGTGTAATTCCTAGGCGAGGTGTATAACGGAATTCGCGTTTCGATGGCTGACCCCGCTGCGCCGCCCGCGACGACGTGTGTCTAGGGTGATTCGTGCGCAAACAGAGAGACTCGCGGCCGTTGGCCGCTTTCGAGCTCTCTCTCTCTCTCTCTCTCGCCGAGAGTCTATATATATATGTATGTGTGTGCACGCGGAATAACGAAATGCGCGAGCTGAATGATTTCTTTTCTCTGAGCATTCCGCCGCCGTTCTCGTATATGTGTGTGTTGTTGGCTCGCTCGGCCTTTTTCTCGAAATGCATTAATTCTTTTTCTGCCTCTGCGCGGTCGACTCCTGTTTTTTTTACCTTTTTTTTCGTAAGTACGAGCAGCGCGCTTTTTATTCTGTGTTTACGTTTTGCGCTCGGTGGGAACGGAGAGCCGCGGCTGTATTTACAATGGGCGTTATGTATATGCTCGCTCTACGGGCGGCTTTCTTATGGCTAAGGTATTGCTAGGTTGGTGAACGCCCGAAGATTACGTACGTTAGTTACTGCCTATTAAACTTCACGGCTGTCGGAGCAAAGTTGACAGAGCGCCAGGGAAGATTGAGTGCGCTGCTTTTGCGGAAATTATTTCGTTGCAATTAGATGCTGAAAAGGTGGAGGTAGTGCGCGAATCTATCGGGTTTGAAGGTAGATTCTTCTAGTGGACGCTAATTAGAGGCTTAAAAAGATCTGGCTCATAATTGGTTGGAGTATCGTTGATTTTGACAAGTTAACTTGAATTTGATCTGTGTACATACAGGTAGTTTATAAGAGTTTCTTCAATAAGGATGAATTTACATTTTTGTAGTTACTTATGTTTTGATAAACGAGCCGCAATTAATAAATTTATGTTTTATACTAAATGTTTTCCAATTGCAGGTTGTCATGTGCCACCTAGTAATAAGTATAAACTAATCAAGCGATGAATTCAGGTGTTGTAATTATGAATAAAAAATTAAATAATTAAAATTTTTAGACAAGATTGTAGAAAATTTAAATTTATTGATTACTCAAAATTAAAATAAATTCCTAAAAAGTAATTATTAGTATAATAAATATTATAACAGCTTTAACATTTAATCATATTACATCAATAACAAACCCCGTATTAGTTAACATTTTGGCTCAACGAAATTTAACGTCTCACACGAGCTTACCTTTTCATTCCCCGCTCTCGCAGTGTATAATTACTTTTCTCACATAAAACTCAACTTGCCGAAATTTTAATTGAAAAAATCCCATCAAACGCAACAAAAAAGCGGCCAATTCACAAGCTCGGAATCAAGATTAAAAAGACTAACGACCCTTAAAATTCCAGCTCACACACTGTATCATATTGTTTCGGCAATATATTAAACTCAATCCTCTCGGCTCCCCCGTCCAGCTTCTCACCTCTCCGCTCATAATAAAATTGAAACCCTAATTAAAGCCTCCTCGAATAAACAACGTAAAAATCCCAGCTCGTTCGCACTCCATTACCTCGGCCGGTAATTTCCAAAAAGGCCATAAAAACACCCTTCCCGCCGAAAGACTCGGAGCAGCGAGCCCAGAGATATGCCCGGATAATCCCTCGGAAAGATATCTCTCAACGTTACCGCATTTCTCTCTCTTTTCCTGCGCGCGCGCGCGCCGAGAGATGCGATCGAGACGCTGTATAATTGCAATCAATCCTCGCGAGGGCAATTTCATTAAACGATCGGCTCGCGGCGCAGTGTCGCCTCCGCGATGGATATCTGCGAGAAAGAGAGAGCTCCTTTTTCGTCTCGAAGCTCGCGAGAAAGAGCTAGATGAGCGCGCGGTGATAAGTCGGCTCTTAATTATGTAGGCGTAGCTGAGCGCGCCGCGAGATAAGCGGCAAAGGAAAGGATTCCTCTCTTCCGACGAGGAATTGCTGAGATTCGCTTTTCTCGACTCTCCCTCTCCTCTCTCTCTCTCTCTCTCTCGCTCTGCCTCTCCGAGGAGGATACGAGACCTTTGAGACTGCAGGTGTGCGTGTCACGAGTGCGTTTACGCGCAGGACTGTGAGCTTGTTGGTACATAGGCGCGTGGGCCTGGCCCCAAGGGGTGAGGGGGGGGGGGCGAGACAACGCGGAGCAGCTTAATTAAATGCTTAATTACGTCGTCTTTCTGGTGATTAAGCTCGGAGTGGGTGTACGTGTAATGAAAGGGAGCCGGAGTAGGCGCTGGCTGAGGGGGATTTGGGTTTTGTTTGGGAAGAGGGTCGGAGTGTGCGAGGATGGGCTGCTAGATGAATTTTTTATTGTTTTTATGTAGTGCCGGGTGAGGTAATGTTTTTAAGGAAATTGTGATTGAGAGAAATGCTGTTTTTGTGTTTATGCAGCATAAAGTTTTATAGTGCATCAAACTATTTTGTTTCGGGATGAATATCATGCCGATTTATAATTCATAAATCAGACATTTATGATTCCGAGTTAAATAAAATGTTTAATGTTCTTTTATGCTTTGGCTGTTTCGATCACTTTTATGTTTGCCCGCGCAAACTGGAAATATCAATGCTGTTCTATTGCGTAGAGAAACGGTTAATAGCGTATTTTCACGTATTTCATTTTAATCATTGAATTATGGTATTTTCAAATTACTGTCTTCTTTGAAGTAATGCTAGATTTATAAAAT
Source organism: Eupelmus urozonus (assembly GCA_900480035.1). Classification (NCBI taxonomy): domain Eukaryota; kingdom Metazoa; phylum Arthropoda; class Insecta; order Hymenoptera; family Eupelmidae; genus Eupelmus; species Eupelmus urozonus. The sequence continues at coordinate 28,485 of UELX01001356.1, read as the reverse complement.
TTAAATCATCACTTTTTTGCTTTTCGTTTTTATGAAAAAATAAAATATGTATAAATGAAGATAGAAAATATGCATGCGTGAATAATCCGATTAAACACTTGTGAAATCCAATTTTTACATCTCTGTATTTTTTATTGGTTAGTTCGTTAGTTCATTGTAGGTATTCGTTCGTGCGAACATAAAGGATGGTGCGAAAAACTGGAAACAGTAACGTTCATAGTAACGTTTACCTGATATAGATAACTTTTTGGATGTATTTTTACTGTATTTTCTTTGTTTAAATGTTATCTTTGCTTTTCACGAAGAGGGCTAGATAAAGAAATACATATATATTGTTTAGAAAGCGTAAATAGAAAAAGGAACTATCACGCACTTTTTAATAAGACAGTAAAAAAATCGGGTAAATTCGTTAAAAAATACTTTGTCACTATTTTTATGCGTATATTAAAATGTGCCATACAACATTGAATTCTGGGGAGCTTAATTAATTGTGGTATGTTAGAAATATGTGGTGTCATTTAAATTTTTCTTAATTCATATCATAGTATCTTATAATTGATACATAACTATTGTTGTCAGAAAAATAAGTTTTATTTTACAGAATAAAAAGTAATAATTTAAGCCGTTACAGAAAAATGTACTCCCACAGTATATGGTTCTCTAATATCTAATTCAGAAAATACAAAGTAACAGAAAAATCAAAACTACCTAATAATTTCCAATGCAGATCCAATTATTTATCGCAAATTTTGTTACTCGCAAATTAACGCTTCCATACATGATAATATTAAAAATAAACTTGTAAACCTTATCATACCGCAGCCCATAGAATTAATATAATTAATTATCCAAAGCATTAACTACGATAAGAAACGGACACATCATTATGCTAAATCACGGCATCTACAGTTTATTTTATTACCCTGACCTTATTACTCCGCGCGAATCGGTTACTCTTATAAAGATTAATTATAGAGCTCCGCCGGAGCCCGCAAACCAGTATCCTTAAAAGACGTAATTTTTCCCAGCTAAATTATAACTTCATCCAGCGCCACATTTTCCCCACCACCCATAAATCTCTCGATCTATAAACCATCGCGCTAAACTCATCCTTTAACAATCGCCCTGATCTTTTTCCCTGCCTTAAGCAACGTACCATCATCACCATCAACGTGTCGAAGCTGAAGCCTCGACCGGGTCCTTATAGACCAGCTCATCTCCCATGCATCGCGCGTAACGCACACGCCGGAGATATAGGCAAGCGAGAGCAGGACGAAAGTTGATTGAGTAATTGCTTTGAAATTAATCCGCGGCGTTATTATACGATGACGATGCAACAAACTTGCAGCTCGCCGTTTGCCGGCGAGAGAGGCGCGATGAAGTTTAATTAATTAAGACGCCGCCGACCGTTGCTGCATACACACACACGCACACGTGCCGGAGTGTAGTGTGTGTACACAAGCGCATGCGTGGACTCGCGTCAGTGCTGGATTAACGCCGGCCGGCGTGTATTTTATGCTTCGGCTGGCCTGGTAATCAAAGACGAGTTGAAGTTTTATTTTGATAGGACGATGGAGAATTATTGGTTCGGGAGATGGAAGTGGAAAGTGTGATACTTATTTGGGCGCGCGGCGCGTTTGATTGCTTTTTAAATGTCCTCCTTTTTTTCAATTTCGAATGTGGTTTTAGATATGCAGGAATGTCGAGGTATAAAATTCTCGATAAAGTTGCAAAATTTATATATTATTAACATTTAAAGTTATTTATCGCTTATTTACATCCTTGTAATATTTAAACAAGTTCTGGGTAGCTGTGCAGATGTGTGATCAGGCCGGTGATATATTAATCACAGTTTGAGCGCAATATTGGCAAACGTTAGTCGACACATCAATGTCCTCACTTGTCACTCTGGGCATCAGGTAAACCGCATGTCTAATATTGATTGGTGGCAAGCAACTGCTTACTTGCCTGTTATAACCGAGCGGTAAATGAATTAATTATCGCGGATTAATCTAGGGAAATTGGGATCAGATTGAAAAAAGGCACTGTGTGATTAATCGATTTTTTCATTTCAGTTGTCGTTGAAATGTAGAGTATAAATGTAAAGCGTAAAAGGTTTAATACTTTCTTCGGCAAAAACATTGGTTTGTTATATTTTACGTGGAATTTATAACATCGTAATACTTTTATTATAGGGCTTATGGGTTTTACACAGGCTTTTATAGTTGACTTTTGTCCGTTTAATTAAGAACAATCTTTTATTTTCCCCCAAGATATAATTTTAAAAGGCATCTCAATTACTTTTAAAGTAAGGCCGTGTTTCTGGACGTATAACACTTTTTAAGAAGGTCTGTAACTTTTACTTAAGATCCTTTAAAAAAAAACAAAAATAAGTATGAAATTAAGTCGCGAGGCGGGCAATTCAAGTAATTTCATCGAAAGTGCTAAAGCTCACATATTAACTCTAATTATGACAAATCCTTTTCTAGACGTAAGCTCAAACCTTCTCACCTCGCCCAAAAATCCCCACACATTATTCCTTTATTCTCAAAACTCAAACTACGAACCTGCTTTAAGATCCCTTATCAAACCAATTCGCGATAAAGTCCACCCACCCACACCCACACCCTAATTCGCAAAATTTTTCACCGCCCCCTCCTTTCGCTTTCCCTCCGAGCATCAGCCCCCGCGCGACGTTCAATTACATTGAAAAATTCCGGGTAATCGAGCCCCGGGAAATTTCGAGCTCGCCACCGGAATAGAATACATTTCGCGAATACACGTCCGCCCTCCTCGGCTTAAACTATCTCGCTGTGCGGTATAAGCGATGAGCCGGTATCGCTCGGCTCTCTGCCTCCTCTTTCTCTCGTCCGTATCAAGTCGGAGAGGGAAAAAAAAGGGAACGGTTAAGAGGAGAAGGAGCCCGAGGAGGAGGAAAGAAAAAAAGGAAGGAGTGGGAGCATATAGGCAGGGGATTTTCGCTAAAACCGTCCTTATATGCATCTCGTTCCCAGGCGGCGCGACCTCCTCGTGTCGAAGAACCCGAAATATTTCTCCGGTTCGTATATATACGGACTCTCCTCCTTGCTTGCTTGTTCGCCGTGCCCCTGAGCGCCGGCCTCGTCCCAACTGACCGGGGTATTTTATATTTTTGCGAATGACCGTTTACTTACGTGTCTCGGGGAAAACGGAAGATTTCTGGGTATATGTGTGTGTGAATGGTTGTGCGTGGGAATAAATGGTATGGCTGACTGGACGTGAATTAGATTGATTAAAATGTTTAAAGCGCAGCGTGGAATTGAAGATATAGTCGCGCTTGAATAATGAAGGTACGTTCGTTCATTAATTTTCCGGCGAGCATATGACAATGTTGTTATTTAATTAGCTGAGTATTTGATTAAGGACTTGTGTTTCACCTGATGAATATGCTTAATACAATGTTTGTAATTGGGTAAATAGGATAAAATATTTTGCGACAGACGGGACCATTGTGTTACTGCAAAAGAACCAGTGCATTAGCTATTGTTTGCTTTGAGGGACGAATATAAAGCTGGAATATTTGGAATTTGTATTAAAAATTTTAAATGTATTGAATACTGTATATTATTTACTGAAATGCTTGTTTGTACACGTTTCGAGATTTTTACATGAGAGGATTGATACTGAATTCTTTAAAAAAGCATTTCCCAATCTTTTTATTTGGTTACTGTACACCAGAAAAAATATAATAATGGAGTCCAAAGTAATCTTGTATATTCTCCAATAATATTTAAATTTTTAACATTGATAAGATTATTTACTCAGAGAAAACACCGCTATAAAATGTTTTGTAAAACAAGAATCTGAAAACAATATTTCAATAAATATAAAAGAGACTGTATTTGATCTCTCACGTAAAAGCGTTCGCGCGAATATATCAAAATTATCAATCACTTTAATGGTTAATCGAATCAAGATTTAAAGTCAGAGTTATTATTTTATCAGATTTTGGTAGTAATCAAGTAGCTAAAGAACATCTTGTAATAGCTTTAAATTAGGAGTAAGTTAAATTTACAATAATAAACACTATTATCCGAGAAAGCTGACTGAATAAAATAGTCCCACTTCAGTTATTTATTTTTCTTGTAACGCAATGATAAATTACGATCTTTAACTCCGAGACAGGCAAGAGGGATGAGAAGAACAATATTTACGAGTTAATGTAGATGTATCATGTTTGTAATAAGCCTCATTGATCACCATAAGCGCTGCATTGTTACAATAAATAACTCGAAATTTATTATCCAGCCCATGATTTATATCACTTTAATCCAATAATTTTACCACTTTTACAGACAGCAAAGAATTCGAAATGATATACGTATCAGGCATAAAGCCATAACTCACTGCTCTATCACTCGTCCAAATCTCTCAAATTAAAACCTATCAATCCCCCATCCCAGCTCCCGCAAAGCTAACCCTATCCTCCCGTGGCCACCTCCCGGCAAAAGTCATCGACCCACAGTATACCTCAGCCCTTCCCCCAGCGTCCGCTCGGCTCCACAATCGCGCCTCACAATAATGCATCCTTGTCCCCAGCTCCATGCCCAGGAGCGATATGACGCGCCGCGATAAAGAAGCAACGGGAATGACTCTCGGCCCGCGCATCAACGCGGAAAGGAAGAAAGAAGCTCTCTCTCTCTCTCGGACGGTCGCGCACAGGTATATATACACGCACTCGGAGCCGCATCGGCAAAAATACGCAGGTTGAATGCGGCAAAAGCCGCTGACATTGACGGCTCTCGCGCCTATATCGGAGAAAGAAAGATATTCGCGAGCGATGGGTCCGTTAGGGATCCAGGAAAGACAATGGTACCTGACCCTGTTTCAACGAGAGAGAGAGAGAGAGCGGCATAATTGAAAATGCACGTCACATGCATACACATATACAGCACAAGCGCCTCGCTCACACACGCAGAGAGAGTTGGATTTAGCTCGAGCGCAGTAGCCCCGAGGGGTGGGGGGCGAGGCGATATCAATGCAGCCGCGCGCGTGCAGCTTGTAGGTAGATTACGTGCCTGGCACTCGGAATCGCTCGCGCAGAGAGTGACGGGAAAGGGAGCCATAGGGAGGGCCGCGGCTTTGAAAAGGAAGTTTGCCGAGCGCCGTTGGGTAATGACGGGAGCGCGATCGGCTGATGTGCTGGCGTTTGGACGACCTTTTGGGAGGGTTTATTGGAGTGTTTACGCTGCGGGTTTTGCGGGAGTTGAGAGATGGGGGTGTGTGAGATAGGAAAGCATGTTTTTGGCTGATTATGTGCTTATGGGATTTTTTAAATAGGTTTATAAGGTTGCCACCGGGCTATGGTAATGGGCTGCGCGTTACGAAAACACTTCGGAAACGTGTGAAATGAGCAGAGATTATTAAAAATTTGAAAGAAAACGATCGCTCAGTAATTGGAAAGAAAAGACTTTAAAATGTATGATTACAGTACTTTCGCGAAACGTCGAAAACGTTTCCTCCAAACCGACGCCAAGACGGCCTTTAATTCCACTTTAATTCCGGGCCTCCGCAAAGCATACAATTCCCGCTTATGCGCAAAGAGCAAAATTAACGAGATTTTGATTGTGCTCATCATTTTTTCCCCCAAAAACACTACCTATACACTCCTCCCCATACGAACCTACATTCACACACTCATACATACTCTCGTCACGAATCCCCGGGCTCTGTTACGGCGCAGCGGCGCAATGAGAATCACATATAGGCGGCCGCTCGCGTGACCGCAAAAGGAGCCAATGGCTTTATAATGGATTGCCCGATGCACGAAATCTCGATTGCGATTGAATACACGGACGGTGGGACTAACGAATCGGTTTCGAGGGCCGCCGTGAGGCTATGTGTATATAGTAACTCGCGTCGAGTGCGGCTCGTCGATGTAAATTTTCGAAAATTGAATTACGAGCTTGCGCGGAGCGATTGTTTTTTTTTGTTTTTAACGTTCTTCTGATCGATCGGTCTTTCATGGGAGCGTGAACGCGACGGTTTCGCCGCGACGGAGAATCGCGAGATAAAGATGGATGATTATGGGTTATTGTTGATGATATGCACGCGCTCGATTTTCGAAAGCCACTTTTTGCGCCTTCGGCCTCGCGGATCGTCCGACTGTTGTGTTTGTAAAGCTCCGTGTATACAATCCGTTAACCGCGTCGTGATTCATCTTGGGCAAAAAACAGCGCGCGGCGTACTTAAAAACGAACCAGAAATCACGATCATCATTCGGCCCATCAGCAACGTTAACACACCAAATGAAAATCATAGCTCGCCAATGCTCATCACATGAGAGGAAATTTCGAAATGACGCGCCGAAAGAGCTGATTATACTCGAAGCCATAAATCCCCGGCTCGTAAATCGCGCGCTCGAAAATAATCGAATCCCATCGGTCAGCGCGCAAGAATAGCGGAGAGAGATTCGAAAAGAGCGGAAGCGTCGCGCTCTCCTGGCAGCTCATCGAAAAAGACATTTTCCATTTTCAAGATATAGTGCGCTGAGAGCGCGCGCGCGCGCGCGTCGAGGGAAAAAAGCTGCACACCAGCTGTGCGCGCGAGCGCATCAGGGCACTCCTTCTGGGAAGGACCAGCTTTACCGGACAGCGAGACTCGCCTGTTTCTGCTGCTATAGGCTGTCCCTCGGCCGGCTCGTTGTCCGCTCTCTGGCTCTCTTTTTCTCGGGTTTTGTTTCTCTTTTTAGCGTTTTCTTCGGGGCTCTTCTTTTATGGCTGGGGAGTAAAAAGAGGAGAGGTCGGGGTTTGGAGCGAGGATGGTTTAACGACTGTGATGGATTAAATGTTTTGTTGATTATGGTGTTTGGTGGTGTTTATTGTATATTTATCGTTTCGTTATTGATTGATAATAGTTTTGGTGATTAATTTTCTTTTTTTTGTATTATTCTATAGTTGCAAAGCTATTGTTTTAATAAAGTAATTTTTTGTTTAAATTAGTTTGTTTTTTGCTTCGTTACTAATTTTGTTTTTTGCTCATTTTATTTCTTTTTGACTTATTAAATTTTGAATTTTTTAATTTGGTTAAAACAAAAAATATATTGACAGTAAAAAAAAACGTGTATACGTGTTTACATTAACAAGATAGAGATCATAAAATGCTGTAGGTACCGTATATTTTAATTAGGTTAAATATAAATTAAAAAGTTAATGTTAATTACAAGGCCGAAAAACTGCATCATTAAAAGACAAGTCGCGAATAATGGCTGAATGAAATCAAAGTTGAAGTAGGCAGTCACGTTCAGTTCAAACGAGATATCTCGTTTCTGATCGTTCCGCCTTAGATGCGCCTTTCCGATCAGACGCTACCCGATACGTATACCTACGTCTGCATTAAAGCAGTATCTGCTTATTTAATCTATACTTTTACTCTATACATTTACGAAATTAAAAAAACCGGATCGAAATGTTTTAATTCCGCAAGAATCGAGCTAATTTATTAAATAATATATAGCCGCTGAAACTGGTTTTTCTTATACTGCTTTCAAATAAAATGACATCACCAGCGTATCGTTTCCGTTTTTCATACACCCAGCCAATACCAACCCCGACAAAAGCATCGACAAAATCAATCACAGCAACAAAGCATACCAACCAACAAAACCGCTCGAACCACAAAAATTCCAAGCTCACATACCCAGCCTCAAACTAAAAATTCCCCTCATCCCCATAAAAACAATTCCAGCCTCGCTCTTACGCCGCGTCTCTCCCATCCCAGCCAACCATTTAACTCTCCTCTCGTCCGCTATACTCCCGACTCCTTCTCGCGCTCCAGCGCAACAGTAGCCGAGGGCTCGCAGCGACTCTACGAGCTGCTCCGCTGCCCTAAAAGGCTCACCTCCGCGCCGCGTACCTATATAGCTACCTGCCCACCCGACGCGACTCTAGCCTATACAGCCGAGGCCGATACATTGTTGCGCGATTTTTCCCCTACTCGCAGGCCGGCAAAAAGAAAAGCGCGCGCGCTTCGAGGAGATGATCGGCTTGCGAGAATTTTCATGGAAAAATTACGAGCTAAGCGGATGATTATACGCCGCTGTCTTCTGTTTTGTTTTCGTTCGGATTTTCCGCGGGGCTCTACGGGCGCTCTTGTGCGTCGCGGGCATCATTGAAACAGAATAGCCGGCAATTTTTGCGTTTTAACGCGATAAATTACAGTTTATTGCGGGTGCCGTTATGCAGCGAGCGCGACTTTTCGAAATCGTTACAATTTTTTGCGCTCGAAGTAGGTAATAGCATTGTGCGGTGCCCCCCTCCCCCCTCCTCTTCCGATAATTACTAGAATTTTCGTGCGATTAAGCATTTAGAGGACGGGAGTACCGATAGAAATTGTAATCAAAAGGAGAGGAGCGGGGGGGGGGGATACCCGCGGGAATCGTACAACTATATACCGGGCTTTGATAGCTGCGAGGCAAGTGGCTCCAACACACTCTGACGTTATCTCCTGTATACGTGAAAAGCACGCTGATACGGGGCTCCCCAGGCTTCTGCGTAAATAGTAAATTAGCGGCGCATTCGAATGCATTATGGAGACGTAACCTTTTCGATGTTTCCTCGGGCTCGCTTACTTTTTATTTTCAATTTCCAATGCTAATGACGTCCGCACGAAGAATAATGAATATTTTGCGCTGAAGTTAGACCAGCGACTTCAGCTTAACGAGACGGGCGAGGCTCGGCCATTAGGGGGACTAAATCAAAATCAAGATTTCACGGTGCTACCGGAGGACAAAAGACGATGCATAGTGGTAAGGGGCAAAAGGACAATGGAAAGAAAAACATTCATTTGCGAACGAAGTTTAAAAGTTGGCCTATTAGCGTATAATGTCAAACTTCAATGTATTGTTAGAAAAAAGCAATGTGTATTTTGTAGTTTTGAATGATTATTTGAAATTTGAGTAGCTGAAAGTGAACAGTCTTTTTGGTATTTTTTTTCTTTTTGTTATTTTAATAAATTCAAATTCTGCAAATATCTACTCTAGTACAGTATACGAATAAGTAGTAAGGAATTACCGAGCTGTATATACATGTTATTGTTTATATAATGATTCCATTCGCTATAATAACTTTTTATAACAATTATTGGTGGATGATTTAACATATTAAAAGGTGTATCGATCATAGACAGTTTTTTTTCTTTAATACATTGTTAAACAGTAATACAAAACGAAAAAATCGTCAACAAATATTTTACAAATTGAAACATTTATTTTTTCTTATTAAATATATCAGAAAATTTTTAATATGAAAGATTTTTCCAAGTAGAAACATTAATAATGTGTAATATTTTAAGGGAAAATTTTAAATTCTTATTAAACCAAGATTTAAATAAAGGTTTTATTCTTCATTAAAAATTGATAGCTTGAGGAAAAAATTATTCTCTTAATTGCTTTATGATATACCTTATACTGCTGGTATTAAACTGTCCACTTTTAAAGTAATATAAGTAGCCATAAAGTGCACAATCAATTTACTGTGTTTTTTCATGGTTTTTAAGCGCAATATTTTTATCAGCTTTTGTAGGCAAACCAATTTACTTTAAAATATTACAAACACATATAGAAAATTTAAACTCATTATCAACAAATATTCATTTGACATATAACTAGCAGTTTTTTATTGATTATCAAGATTAAACAATGCAATAAGAATTTATAAAATGTAATCCACTGTAAATATTCAGATAGAATCTAACAAATAGGCCGAAATCATAGTTTTTATTATATATTTTAAACAAAACTTGTCAATAAACCAGCGATGTGAAGTTATTTGACAATTTTCAAATATTTCATAAAATTTCATTTATCAGCGTTCAAATGACCAAAGCAATTTTTATCTCTATCAAACATAGCTTCAATAAAGAACTATACATTCCTAAAAATATATAACAATTGTTCTCCAATATCCTCACACGCACAAAATTAAAACGACATTCATTTACCTCTAAAATAAAAAAAATTCCATACCACCTCGCATCCCCTCCGCCCACATTCCCACCCCTTTGCAATATCATCGCCTCCACCCATACACCAAACCATAAATCCCCCAACTCCCCTCTCAAAAAAACAATAGACCTCATCTCAACCCCACATCGAAAACCATCTCCAAACCCAAAAAAAATCGCACCAAGGAGCTAGAAAAATCGCAGGCTACACGAGTTTCGGTAAATGTGTCGAAGACTGCACGCACGCGCTGATGCGCTCCTTCTCGCTCGCTCTTTAAATCCGTTTCTCTCTCGTGAGGCGGCTCGGCGGCGGCAGAAGGATAGCCGCGCGCGCGCGCGGTGTCGTTGCCCTCTTCGCTCGCTCGCACACACTGGACTCGCCGCGCCGCCGCGGCATGAGAGTAGCGCGCCGCCGCCGCCGCGAGACCACGGCGTAAGTCTTCCCCCCTTAAGGCCCCCTCTCTGCTGTGGATTCATCAGTGGATGTTGAATGGAGGGATGGTTGGGACTGGGTTTTTGATTTTGGGATTGATGGGTTTGGGGAGAGTTTCGTGGGCGGTTGGGATGGGTGGGAGTTGGGTGAGGTTGGGATAGAAGGTTTTGGATGGGTTATTGGGTTTGCGGGCAAGGGGAATAGCGTGTTTATTTGAATAACGTGTGGCGGAAAAATGTTAAATAGTAGTATATTTTTTTATATAACGAGTTACCAATGCAAGTGATCATTTTATTCTGAAAAAATCAAATGTAAATTAAAAGAATTTATATTTATTCAAGGATTACTTGAGAATTTGTTTGCAAAAAAGTAGGGTATCTCTCTCAGGTTAGTTGAAATTATTTTGTTCATAAAAGTTTCAAAATGAATATTAATATATTGAATGGAACTTTCAATTATCCATTCCAACATTATAATGAAAAAAGTTTATTTTATGAAAAATTAATCAAGTGTTTTTTGACATCTAGTTGTACGTGAACTATATCGAAACTTTCTCCAATGCCTGAAAGCTTTGCCAAAGTTTTGCCAAGTGGATCATCTGACGGCATCCATTATGCTAAAGATTTTCAAAAATTTCATTTTTCCTCTTGTATGGAGTTAAGATATTACGTTGTAGCAGTTTGACGCTTCAAGAGGCGAAATTGATGATGAGAAACTTTACACTCTAATTATAGCGAAATAAATTTTTTACTCCACTTTTGTTCAGCACCCAGTTCCGATTCATGTAAATTTTATTCGCCCCATTCTTCAACGAGAAAAAATTAGCCACATTTTCGCAAACGGAAAAAATTGACTTATATTTTTCTTCTAAAACGCCCGAAATATTATGAAATGTTTATGTGACGTGCGTTACAAATAGACAGACATAAAGTAGAGCTGCCAGTTATGTAATTACAATCAATTAGCAAGAAAAATCGAAGAGGTCATTTACATTTCTAAAGAGATTTATTAGCATTTCTTCTTCAATCTTTTAGACTGGCAAAAAACTAGAAAAAACTTATCAATCTTAATAGTGAGATATTGATTAAATTGAGTAGAAAGAGACAAGTATGGTAAGACATTTAAGTATATTTTGTTTAACAAAATAGTGAATCTTGCTGTATTGTTTAAAATGAGATTGATATTAATTTTTATTATACATTATTTAATATTTTTGTTCATACAAATAACATTTTCACTTATTTTAAAATTTTGTATTGAATTTAATACATGAACTTCCTTTTTGGTTTAAGACAACAAAGACAATGCTACCATCATTCTTTATTCTTTTCAAACAATTATAATAATTTCTCGTAAAAATTGTAAATAAATGTGAGAATAATACAGTACCATCAACAAATATTTATTTGCTCGAAATAATGAGTTTCTGCTTGCATTCTCGTATTCCCTCGGCAGTATAAGTTATGAAGAATAAATTTAGTACTCTTGTATAGAGCCCCAACGTGAACTTATATACTCGTTATAATCATTGTTTATTATTTCAATTTCAGAGTAGAAAAATGGTTGAAAAATCTTTTGATATTAGTTTTGATTCTTAGATTCTAGACACTAGGAGAGCAGCTTATAAAACTGACACTATTTGAATATCAAACCGTTTCTATTAGTATAACAGAATTAATTTTTAATTAATCAGCCAACATGAAATTCTAATTATGAAAGCAAGCGAAGATGCTGCGTAAAATTTTTTCCTTTGATCTCCAAGCCTACATAATCTCCCCTGTCCATCACCGAGCATTAGACGTTTGACAACTAATTATTATTTTAATTTTCACGTACACAAGCCTATATTCATATAGCAGCGTTACTCACAAGAATTACTTATTCGCGATTAGTATACGAGCATTTATATCTGCCCGAACCCATTATGCGAGCGCTATTGGGCCGGGAGATGTAAATGACGAAATGACTGGCAGATTTATCAGAGTCGCCGGGATGTTTTAATACTCGGTTGCGCAACCTTACAACAAAACGACGCCACAATAAAACCTTCCTCTCTCTCCGTTTCAATTTTCGATTGTTCGAATCCTGCCCAGCGCGCATCGAGAAGCGGCAGAGAAAGTATGTATACGGATGACTGGGAGAAAAACGGTACACCCATCCAACAGGCCGGAAACTCGCTCCTCCAGAAGTCAAAATATTTTCAATGAGCCAATCTCGATCCCTGCCCCGTATATCCCCGCCGAGTGCGTGCATCCTAACAAAACAAATATCAGCCCGACCAGCCATCCGTCTCGCGCTCTCCACGAGCGATCGCGCGCGCGCGCGCGCCTCGGCATATATCGCGCGTCTATCATTTCTGGCACGAAAATTCAATTGTGCTCTCTCTCTCTCTCTTCGTCAGCGAAGAAGGAGAGAGAGAGAGAGAGAGGAGGAGGAGGAGAATGATAGACTACTCTCCACAGTATACACACAGAGAAGAAAGAGCCGGCGAAGGAGTAGGGGAGAAAGGAGCTGCTGCTGCTGCTGCTGCAGAAGAAGAAGCAGAAGAGTAGGGAAAGGGGGGAAAAGGAGGGGGGCACTCGCGGGCACCTACTTCCCGCTGCCGAGAGAGCACCTGTCGTTCCCTCTCTCTTTTCCACTCTCTTTCCTCCTCTCTTTCGTCTCTCCGTCTCACTCAGTGCGAGGAGTGCGTCCTGCTCTCTTTGCGAGCGCGCGCGAGCGAGAGAGGCTCTCTGGTCGGGGGCTCGCCTCGGCCTAAGTGGACGGGTTATCAGTAGACGCAACATCTTGCTTGCGACAGGAGCCCAGGAGAGGAAGTGTGCGCGCAGAGCGGAGAGAGCTCGCCTATAAGCAGACGATTATACGCAGAGAGCAGAGGGAGAAGCTAAAGAGAGAAAACAGAGGAGAATAAGAGAAGAAGGAAGCGCGCGGTGAGTTCGCAAGTTCGAAAGGTGTGCGCGCGTGCGAGAGTTGGCTGAACGAGAGGAGAGCGCGTGCGCGCATATATACATATATACACATCAGGCCCGCTCGGCGGACCTCGAGAGGAGAACGCACGTGGCTGGGCTCCGGACACGCGCGAGTTGCGCGTTACACAGTGATATTACGTATATATAGAAATATTGATCAAGTGCGAAAAGTTGCTGCCCGGCATCAGCGAGCCTTCCCCATTTTCACGCATATATACAAGTTTTCGGGCCAAAGGTTAGAGGGAGAAGGAAAGAAGAGTAATTAAGTTCTCGTGGGGGGGAAGAGGCAGTTGTTGCCGGAGCGGACTGGAGCGGCCGGGATGCGGCACGAGGAGCCCACCGGCTCCAGGTAACGCAAGAGGCGCGCGCGCCAGATCGCGAGGTAAGTGCAGCTTTGATTCTTAGCCGCGCAGGCGCAGGCTCAGGGAGGAATCCGAGCAAGCGTTATCCGGCGCGATCGGCATTCCGCGCCGATGGACGCGCCGATCGCGCGGACGGACCATTGGATTTTCCGAGTGGAATGCGAGCGGGATCGATACGTGGGATTGTCGAGTGGTTTGGATTCTTACGTGGGATTAGGGGGAGGGATTTTTAGTTTAGGGTTTTTTTTGGAGGTTTATAGTGGGTGCAGTTGAGGGAAGGTTGGTTTCGGAGGTGGGATCGGGTTTTTTGGGTTGACGTCAAAATGTGGACGAAATTTTACGGTTCGATAGGTCGTTGACCGCGAGGATATTTTTATGGACGCGAGGCTGAATGGTGCAGAAGTATAAAAGTTGCCGAATTAATCAGCAGTTAAGATTTTTTTTTGGAAATTTGATACCTTTTATGGATTCTTAAAAATTTGACCAATTTATGTTCCAACTAAAATAAATGGCAAATAAAGAAAAAAATTAAAAAAAAAAAATGCTTTTTTAATTGGAAGATCTAGATTTTAAAAAATACTACGCATTAATCAATTAGTACCTGCAAACACATAAAATCGCAGGTTGTACAGCAGGAAACGAGTAAATAGAATTCGTAACAAAAAGTAGGATAAAAATAGATGAAGATCGTAATCATCTTAAATTGCTTCATAGCTATCATCGCAAATTTCTCATTTAATTACGCGCCCAATCATTCCCTAATAACCACTACAAAAAGCTAATTCCAAGAAAACACTTTATTAAATTCTCCTTTTTCTCTAACCCATAAACGCACCACGAATCAAATCTCATCGAACCATCAAACGGCCCTCAATCCACTCGTCACCCATTCTCCCCCATAACAATCCCCAAACTTAACCCAAAACTCCCCCAACACTCCTCCTTTTGTCAAACCACGTCAAAGGCCACATTTTAATCATCACCTCTACCCAGCTCGCAGCACAAAAGGCGCACTCTCGCCAACGCCACTAAACAAGCCGGCACCTCGCGCCTATGGCAACTATATTTCACCTCACCTCTCTCTCTCTCTCTCTTCCTCCCATCCTCCATCGCTTTTCTCATTCAGCATCTCTCACCCGCGCGCGAGCGATCAGCTGATCCAAATCTCAGTCTCTCTCTCTCCCTGAGCTCTCGACCGCGTGCTGATGATTTTCCTGCGCTCGGCTCGGTATGCGCGCCTCGCTCTGCAGACTCGCGCTGTCAGCCGCACGTGGGAATTTCTCATTAGGAGGAGAACGCGTGCAGCTGGAATTTTCGCGGCGGCGTATTTAGCCGCGTAACTGTCGGCCAAGCCGAGGGCAAAAACGCCCCGGAGGGTTGTGCTCGCAAGAGCTGCGGGCTTTTTTTCCCCTTCCGTTTGGTAGACGCGCCGTTTAACGACGCTACCAGACGGAGCTGCGAACAATAAGCTCGTTTCTCATCTTCGGAGCGCTCGCGCGGACGCGTAGTGGGATTGCGCGGGTAATTGGGCTGGGCAATTAAAATATTAATTCACGGGAATGGCGCGGGGATTTACGGTTAAGCCGCGCGCGCGCGCTGCGTTATCTGATTATATCCGCGAATATGACGGCTCCGGGCGCCAGCGCGAGCGGCGAGAAAAAGTAAGGCAAAAAATGCGTGAATGATTCATCGTTATAGACAATTACCGAGATATAAGCAAAAGCTCGAGCGCGGGGGCCTGGCGAGCGTGAAAAATCGAGCCGCGCTCCATAAAGCCCCACGGCGAGACTTTTCACGCTCGTTATATTCCGGCGCGAGTGCGCGATTGTCGGCCAGCGCGCGCCGCTGTGCCGAACCGTAGGATGTTTCATTACGCGCCTAATCAGCTTAATACACGGCCGTGCGCGCGCCTTTTCCCATCGTAATTTTCATTTTTACATCCTAAACATCTGCCGGCGTGCCAGTTTCGCTGGGAGTATAGTTCCGCTTTCGCGGAATCCGTCGATATATGACCGCCGTGACGTAGCCAGATGTATTATCGAGCTCGCGCAGCTGTGCGAGTCAGCTGATTTTCTGTATTGGCTGCGTGGCTGCCGCGATGCTGTGAGCGTCTTGGATGGCTTTGGAAAGGATGATTTTTAGACCAGAAACTGTGCAAGATGCTTTTGCATGAGAGAGGAGGATAATGAACGGTTATAGTTATTATTGCGCATCGATTTCTCTCCGGAGATTGCTTCTGTTAAAGATGCAGCGACGTGTTTGCACTGTATTGCAAACATTTCCCTACAAATTGTAACGTCGATTAACAGAGCTTGACAAGAACTAGATTACTCAAGTCACGGCATAAAAATGACAGAAACCATAACGCGCCGTATAAATAAATCACCAAACATCAGCCGCGCTCGTCTATCAATCACCCGGGGCACAATAGCCTGATTTTCCGGGCCGCATCATCCGTCAGCTCTCTCATCGATTTCATAACGCGGACCCACATCAGCCGCTCTCCCCTTTTTTCTCGCTATCTCCATTACAAAGCCGGCATCATCCGGGCCCCTCTCAATTAATACATAATCACCCAATAAACACACTGCCGACGAAAAAAAAAGCCAGAGTACCGTCCCGTCGAGAGACAAACCGACTCGAAAACCAGCCTCCGAACGAGCGAAGATTAGCTTCTCCCGAGCTTCATCTTTTTCTCATCAGCGCGCTTAAAAACGGTACCAGCGAGCCGAAAGAGAGAGGGTTTACGCATATACGCGAGGAGCGCTGAGAATAAGAAAAATAAAAAACGATCCGCGCGAGTTGACACGTTTTGCCTCTTTGGCGATGTTACACGCTCGCGCGTGGGTATATGTATCGCGATATCTCCTGGACGATTGTGTGTATACGCGAGAGAGGAGAAGGAATACATAAGGCGCCGACGAGGAAGAGAGTTTGACGAGGAAAGAGAGGGAGACGGAAAAAAAAGGTATAAAGAGAGGCGGAAAGGAGACTTTTTGCGACAGCCCCGCGGGGACGGAGAATGTACATTTATACGGGAAATTACGGGGCGGCCGGGATGAAAAATTTTTCGAGCCGTGCTGAAAAATTTATGAAAGAGCGCCGGGAGATTGATTTATCCGGATGCGCCGGGAGGTGGGCAAAAAATTTTGAACGGTTAATGTTTCATTGAAGTCAATAAGCTGTAATTTCATTATTTCGGCTGGGAGTCGAGCTTTTTTTTGTTTTGTCTCCGCGAGACGATGAGAAAATGAAGGAGGCAAAAAATAGAGTGCATTCTATTTTGACATTTTTAAAATCTAGCTCTAGACGTACCGAATTCGTCCCACTTCTACCGAAATACTCATTTCACCTTGTAAACTACATCGATTGCTTCATTTGTATGCCCGGCCCCAGCAGTTTTTATTCCACGCCGACCAGCTCTTTTTCATTATCACAGCCGATGCTCCAATTATCACTCAATTATCGCCCATAAATTTCCCTCTCGCCGTTCGTCCTCCGTACGAGCGAAAGGTCAATCGCTCGACCTCCACACGGACGCATCTCGTAAAACGCGAAGCCAACCGCGCGAAAATCAGCGCTCCTCAAAAGGCAATTCGCAATTATTTGTCGCAAATATTAGCGGCCGCGGCTCGCTGGGCGCGCAAATATTTAACGAAAA
Organism: Eupelmus urozonus; assembly: GCA_900480035.1. Lineage (NCBI taxonomy): Eukaryota > Metazoa > Arthropoda > Insecta > Hymenoptera > Eupelmidae > Eupelmus > Eupelmus urozonus. The sequence goes on along the minus strand of UELX01001356.1, from coordinate 11,079 downwards.
TCGCGAAATTCTCAGCGCCGAACGAGAGAAAGAGAGAGGGACGAGAACGAGAGTGAAACGCGGAGAAATATGCAGAAAGAAAAAGAGCGCGCGCGAAAAGTGCAGTATGCGCTCGCTCTTTCGCTCAGGTTAGAAAAGGACGAAACGAGCAAGAGAGAGAGACGAAAAAAAGGGGGCAGGTGGGGAGGGAATGTGGTCAGGTCGGGAACTGGCTCACAAAATTTTCGTGCCGTGCGCGCGCGAGAGAAAGAGAGACAGGAAGAGAGCAAGCCTCCGAGCGGCAACTGATGGACCTCCACGTGCTTTCCGATCGACCCTCTCTCTCTCCTCGTCGTTCTCTCTTTATCGCTCCGGGCTCGAATCGAGAAAGAGAGAGAAGCACAGCAGCGCGTTCATCGCATACTTATATGTATACGTATACACGCGCGAATTTTAATGCTCTCCTCGGCTGTTCTTCCCTCTCTTTCTCGCCCGCTATGCTTCTTGAATGAATATTCCCGTGTGATGCTACACGGCTGGTATCGGCCGATTCGGCTCTTTAACCCGAGAGCGACTGGCGGGACGAATGTGCAGACACATACCGGCACTGCAATAAAGCGCGTAAACACGAATATATTCTCGAGAGCGAGCTACTTTTCAGCGCTGGGTCTATGAATATTCATGGCTTGGAGGAAGGGGGAGAGAAAAAAGTTAGACCGCCACCACAATGTATACGAGTTGACACTTTTATTGCCGCGACGCTTGCGCGAGTCGATTTAATAATTAATACAGTTAGGTCTTAAAGCGTGAGAAAAAGGGGCCCGCATTATACATGTGCGTCGGGCCGGTAATTGCCTGTAATTTTCTAGCGAATAATGGTATAACTCATTTCGAGGAAGTCCGCTTTGCGAAAAAAAATTCGTAGGGGGGGTAGCCCCCTACGCGCTAGCTTCTTAGAAAGTTCTATATCGCTGGGAGCAGAGCTACCATAGCCGTCATTCACACGTAACTCGCCGATTAGTCGCACAATGCCCCAGCACAATGTAACGCTCGCACTTTAATTGCTTCGGCTTTGAATATGCGTGCCGTGGATTTTTTTCTTTCAGAAGAGGCGAGGAGGTATTTTCGTATACCTACGCGAATTGATCTATCGAGTGGTTTTCGGCGCGTCTGAGGTAATGGATGCTTGAACGTTTCGCTCGGTGTTTGCGCTGTAAATAGACTTTGAATTTCAGACCGTTAGTGGATTTCCGTTTATTTTGGTTGCTCCTTTTTTTTTACGGTTTGAAGGCTAGCGTGAAATGTATTGGAGTGAGTTCATTCATGCTCTTCGGCTGGATTGGTTTCAATGGGGCTGAAGAGACTTGAGATTCTTGATGCCACGGGCTTATTTTGATTGCGTAAAGAGAGTGAGTTATGTGATGGTTGTTTGGACTGTGCTTATTTATATCTGATTGTATTGCTAATCGATTAATATAATCTGGCTTGATAAATTTTTGGATTTTAATAATATAGTTATGAAGTTAATTAATTGCTCAAAACCGTCCTTTATTAAAACGTTCATATTTTAAATTAAAATTCAAAACGTCGTAAGGTTCTTTTAACAGAAGAACATAGTCGCAATAAAAAGAAAAATCATTTTTACAAAAGAAAAAAAAACAGTAATTTCTAGTAAAAAATCATTTTCCCCCTGCAACATCGTCATCCAAACCTAATCAACCATTCACCAACGCACCCCCAGCAATCATTTTCCTTGAAAAGCCAACTCCCCAAGAACCTCGAGCAGCTCCAATCACTCCTCGCTCTTAAATCTCCAGAGGCGCAGCCGCACACTATTCCTCCTTGGACCTTCGCCGCGATCAATCGCCCATACACATCCAGCTCTCCCCCAACCTAATCCACCACGAGTCACGACCTCGGGCAAACCTCGCTCTCTCGCACAAAAAAAAAAGACATACACACGCCGCGAGGCGAACAATCATCGAGCCTCGAGAAGAATCCCGTCTGTACACGCGTCATAACATCCTGCGCGAGATTCCATTCCAGCTCTCTCTCTCTCTCGGCGCGATTTGTCGCCGCGCGTCTCCGAGAGAGAGAGAGCGAGCGGCCTTTCTCGAAATCCATTTCCTCCTGGCGTTGCGTGTATAAGTACATAAAAGAGCCGATGTGCGAGTGAGCGGAACAATGAGGACTCTGTGTGTACATGCGTTCTCTTCATTTTCCGAGCGAGAGACTGCATAGACTGGCTCTCTGCTCTATAGTTCAGGCCTGTACCACTGGATTCTTCCTCCGAGGCTTCTTCTTCTTCTCGCGCTTCTTCTTTTTACGCGCGCCGGCTTTTCTTTGCCCGCGCTGTGTTTATGGGAAATTTCGCTGGAAATGATCATTCGACGTATAGGGCAGAGTCTTGGCAGGTCTGATTAAAGAGGGCTGAGAGCAGCTTGTGAATTTTTTTTTTTTTTAATAACGTACGATCAAAATCAAGGTGGTCCTCGATATTCACCAGAAAGTAAAAATAGCATCCCGCGGCAAAGCGTAAAGCCGTAAGCAAAAGCGAGCCCGAGCATTCCTCGAATGCACAGCCGAATGACTAATCGCTCTTATAATTCCCAGCGCGAGCCGAGGCATAATTCCCGTCTCACCTCTCCAGTTCATTCATCCGGGGGCCCGCGAATGATTCACGAATCTCCCAGCCTACTTCCATACCGGCCGTAAAAATCGCGTAACAATTCGCCTGCGCGTCCTTTTCGATTTTTCTCTATATACCCGCTTACGCAGCTCTCCTCTCTTATATATATACACACACACACACGTATATATACGCGAGAGCTCGTCGCATTCCGGTTAGCGGTGTTCTCTCAGCGCGCGCGCCGAAGAAGAGAGAGAGAGAAAGATAAAACGCTCGGTCAGCCGCGCGCGCGCGCTGCTGTGTGTGACCCACCTATATAGCCTATACCTTTGCGCTCGCGCGAGCGATACTTTTCTGTTATATAGCTGTGTGTCTGTATATATATATATACGTGTAGAGTCGCGCGCGCGGCTGTTCGATTGTCCGCCGGGGTGGCCCTTTGTGCGCTTTCGATCGCTCATTAATAACGAGCCCGCGCGTGTGAAGTTGACCGACGAGTAACTGTATATATACAGCGCGGCTTTATCGCGCAGGCTTGATGGACACGGCGATTCCGTCTGATTTTTTTTTTTCTAATTGCCGGCGGAGGTAGCCGTGCACGAGTGGGGAAACAAACGCGATGGGATTTATCTTGCTGATGCGTTGTTTACGAATGTTGGGAGAGCTGGATTGGCGGCTGGTTCGTGAGGTTGGATTTGGAGAGGATGTTGGCTGATGCTGGTGATGATTAGATGAGGATCGGATGGTTTGAAGTTTTGTGTTTGTTGTGTTGGTGTAGTGGATGTGTTGGAATTTTGTTGTAATTAATGTGATTAAAATTTTAGGAATGCATGTAACTTTGTCGTTTTTGTATTTACTACTGATTTAACTCTGAGAAATTAGTGTTGCACGGTTCAAAACAGAGAGATAGCGAGATCTGGCATTGCTACTGTGAAAGGCTCTGTGAAACGTGCTTCTCATTGAATACACGCATTCATCTACTTATACGTCAAGTTCTTGCAACCTTTAATCACGAGACGCTAGAATTTTCGATTCAGTTTAAATTTTATGGGTACAGTTATATACTGTAGAAGTGAAAATCCACTCTATTGCATTGTTTTTATAGCAAGCAAAAAGTGTAATAAGCTAATATACTATTATTGATAGTAAATTGTACGTCATTGGGCTATTAATATTTAAAGCTTCATAACATTAAACTCTATATTGTTTGAAAGTTCATCGGTCAATGCAAAGCGGCGTAAGAGAATAAAATGCCATAAATAAAGAAAAATGTGAAAAAGCCCTGTGCCCCATTTTTTTCACAGTTCAACGGACTTTATTAAGAACGGAATAAAGCGGAGCTGTCTAGTTAAGTGCTTTCGTAAAGTACACTTTGAAAAGTTTTCTTTTTGTCTTTTTCATTTGCGCTTTCGCGATGTTTTCGTTCGAATTTTCCGCTTTGAAGGTATAACGGGATACGGGGCAAGATCTTTCTAACGTTTTTACCGTTAAGTGAAATACACGACGCCCTTCACGGAAAGTTTCGTGATTAAGACCAATTTAAGCTCATGATTTTCGAAGCTACCGGCGGCGGCGGCGGCCCGAGAGCCAATTCAATTTCCACGATGTGGCCTGAAATATTTTAATGGTCAGTTTCGAATTTACTTTTAAGCTACTTCTTTGTAATGAGTTGATAATTGTATTTACTTTGCAACTTAATTATTTCTCTATGTGATATAATACACCGAGCTCCTTTTAATGAATTCTCGTTTATCCTCCGTAATGGAAAAAGAACCAAAGGGGTCTTTTTCCTTACACATTTCGTGTTCTAAGATCTTTTTGATCGCAATGTATGTTTTAAACATTAACAGATAGCTTTGTCCGTTTTCCGTATTGTAACTTTGTAATTTTCTTTTTCATTTTTTAATTTAAAAAAGAATTAAGTTCAGTGGTATCGCTTGTTCAATAAATGTTTAAAACCCAAATAAATTTTTATTTAATTCGAAAGATTACCTCAACAAGTTGGAAAGAATTTACTTTTATGATTCGCAGGATTGAAATATTAATTAAAATAAATGTAATCAATTTCCATATACATTTCTGTGTTCAGTTTTAAATAACTGAATTAAATATAAATCGATTAAACTTCAAACGATCGATAAAATTTGCCATTTAAATATCGTGATTATTTTACATTTGATAAACATATATTATCAAAGTAAATTATTAATTAGTTTTAATGTAAAATTATATAAACATTTAAAATCCGTAATGTTTTAAGCTTACATTATTATTAACCATATAACGACCTTAATAATCCAAAATTAAAATCCATTAACAACTACTTTAATTAAAAAACCAAAACCCACACACAAAACCAAAGAAAAAAAAAACCTGAAACCGTAACTCCAGCAAACTAAGCGTCGACAAAGAGCACACGTGTAAAACAACAGTAACGAGCGCATCAGGCGCCTTCCAAGAAAAGCGCAATTTTCAGAGCCTAACCAATCCCGCCTCTAATCCCCGCATTTGCACGACAAACGAACGTCTCAAAAGCCACACACGCACTCCCGCAGCAAAGCAACTCGCTCGCTCAAGCTCTCGTATCTCTCCGCTTCTACTCAGCTCGAAAACGCGCGCATCGAACTGGCGCATGATTTAATTACAATAGCAGGCAACTGCCTCTACTGCGCGAACTCTCGTAAACGCCGTTTCATAGCCTGTCGCGCGTGCTCGCGCATACACACATCCCTGAAACTCGTATATAACATTCGCAGCGCTCGTGAGAATGTTAATAATCTCTACCTCTCTCTCTCTCTCTCTCTTTCTCTCTTGGTTCAGATACGCGTCGGCCTTTTTCCGCGTGAATTTGCATCGAAATACAGGCTGCAGTGCGCGAGCGGCGCGCCTCTGGCTTCTTCAATTCCGTCGCGCCGGACTTGCGACGGGCGTTTAACGGTGTTTTTTTTCCGCGCCGTTCTCTTCTAGCGAGTGTCGCGCGCTCGGCTGTCCCGTCTTCTCCTGGCTTCGAGGACTTTGTGAAATGTTTAGTAAGGTGTGGAGTTTGGCTGATTGGTTGGTCATTGAAGATTGTTGTAGAGAGGTGTAGATTTTTTTAGAGTGGTTTAGTAGGTGATCTTTGTAATCACATGATTGTAAATGCGTGCAATAAAGAAGAAAGTCTAGGTTTTAATAAGAAAAAATTACAAGTTTAAGTTTATTTGTTAATTCTTGCGTCAGATAAAATGTTTCAACAATAATCTGCTTTATTGATGTATAGGTGTTAATTTGAAGAAAAAGCCACTTGGCACTTTAGCATTGCAGGCTAACTTTGTAATTGAGGTATTTGTTCACCGTTGCGACGTTTCTCATGCTAATAACAAACTCAGACTGCTTGTTAATGGCATTCGTGGCATCTATTTGAAGTGGAGAAAGGAACAATAAGGCGTACTGTTGATGTGAAAAATTTTTGTAGACAGTTTTAAAGAAACTGTTTAGAATATTCGTTAGCGCTTATTTCATTTTTAAATGTCAGCTTGAATGATTTCATTATGAAAGTTAGTATACATGAATGAACGTACGCTAAAACAGGGTTCAGAACTTGTTAACTAAGAAAAGTATAGATTGCCTAAAGCGATGGAGTATTTTAAAATATTCTTTGATATCCAAAGCACATACGTTGAATCTATCATATTTAGTCATTGCTTGGAAAGTTATGGAAAAGCAATTTCACTTATCGATTATAAGTTTTCTTAAAGTTTCTTCAAGTTGGATTAAAAAAGTCGAGCTTAAATTTGACGAATGACAAACTTGATGTGGAAATTATAAAAAGGCAGTTTTATTTAAATTCATTTTTAGTGCGCGAATACTTTTGATTGGAAAAAGTTTTATAAAAACTAATTAATTGGGTTTCTAGTAGTTTGCAAACATTTTTTGACTCCAGTAAATATATCGATTGGCCACTATCGCTAGATTCAATTAAAATAATTGTTAAAAACTAAACCAGTTTCTAATTTTTCTCAATCAACTAAGTTTATACATATATTTCAATTTTTGCGTTAAATATTATTAGGAAATTTCTAATCTTGCCTTATTGGTTAGTAGGATGTTCTAAAATCTCTCCATCAGCTCAAAAATTAAATACAACTTGTTAATTACAACATATTGACTTGTCCGGAAGTCTTAAAATTCCACCATGAATTCGATAAGTAACTATCGCATCCACCTTTTACTTTTATAATTCTAGTTTCTGTATATGCAATTATAATACCTTCTTTTTTTAAACACATGCGATTTATTTTAACGATACGTTCATCTGATATCTGTATTATGCTCTTCTTAGTCATTGCTTTTAAGCTCGTCTATTTTGTGGTCTTGTATAACAGGTTTTATGCGACCTCGCAAATCTATTCTTAGAAAAATGTCAGTCTAGTATGCTAATTAATTTCTGTTACTCATTTTTAACAGTGCGCGATTCCACGAAACTAGTCCATAGTGAAAGAGTGGTCAATTTGAAGTAAGATAAAATTATTTCTAAACCAGCAACTTTGCATTGCTCGGGAAAATAGCTTGTTTCCGGTATATATATCTTTAAAGGTATTATAAAAGTACGATAGCAAAAGTTTGGAATTTGCCTTTCATTAATCTATGCCATGGAATGGAAACAACATATTTAACTACATTTTTCTACTGATATAAGGAGCATTTTCACTTTTTCAAATAAGCATTCAAATACTTAATCCCTAAATTCACATTTGTTTACTCCTCATATGATGGAAATATTAACAATATCGATAATACAACAGTATAACAGTCACAATAAAAAACTGCAACGGAAGCCATAAAACGATTACCAGCTGTAATCCTAAAAATATACTAAAACTAAATCAAGATTAAAATTAAAAGCACTCCGCCCCCATTATTCCCACACCACAATAAAACCACCTCCCCCACCATAATACGATAAAAAATCATCCCGGAAGAACCACATCGCTCTAATAACACCCAACAAAGCCTTAAAAAAAAAAAAAAACGCTCCAGCCTCAGTGAAAGAGATCCTTCTCTAGAAATAACGTCCGACGTTTCACCTGTATAACACCACGGCACAACTAAACGCTCAGAGAGCTAACGTGCCGAGTGTGACTTTGCACGCGCTAATCCGGCAAATGGGCCCTGGGGGGGATTATAACGCCCGGCGGCCCCCGACGCGAAAAGAAATCGCAGCTCGCACCGCTTCTGGACTTCGGCCAGAATCGGACTTGGACTTTGCGGCGCTCACGTACACTTGTACACCTGCAGAGCTCGGCTCACACGATCGGCGCCGAGCACAACACGGAAATATTGGCTTAGTTTCGCGCGGCGAACTTTGCTGGAAGCCTGTAGCAGCAGTTTTTCTTTCGCGCTTCTTTTTCTCGCTCCTTTATTTTTCGTTAGTTTTGGACTTTGTTATTTCTTCGTATCGGGCTCGATTTTTGGGAGCAATTATTATTCGAAGCGAGAGCTCCTTTAGCAAGTTTTGCGCGCTGCTTTCTCCGCGAGCGAGCCAAATTAAAGGATTCGTTTTTCCGCTCTCGTTCGCGGCGGTGGTTAAAAAATAAAACGAAGAAGATTGGATGTTTGCTACTTGGGCATTACGAGCTCGGGAAGTCGGTGCGGTAATACGTGTGTTTTATATATTCAGGGGTAATTATTTATTACGTTAATTATCACTGAAAAAGGTGACGGCGAATTACAGACGAGCGAGTGAATTAAATTACATGTGTATACGCGCTCATAAATTCGTATAACTGTAGACTTTTCGGATTTTTTTTATTACAACGAATAATATGTTGTATTAATGGAAATACAATAATGTATAATATGTATTATTAATATTTGCACTCGAGTTAATTAAAAAAAAAATTACTGAATTTACAAATCTATTTTTAATTAAAAAGCAAGACACTTTCCAATCAATGTACTTATGTACATATAATATCCAATTCAATTTCAAGAAGCCAAACAAACCAAATAATATTTTTAAAAAAGGAGGCCAAACATTAAATGTTCTGCTCATACGGTAGATAATCGAAACACTTCGAGCATAGTGCGTGCAATTAAACAAGGAAAAACTCGAACCTGAAAACAGCGCCAATTTTATTATGTTGGAGGAGCGGCGCTCATCGATGAACGCCCGACAATAAAAGTTCTCCCATACGTAATTTCCGCAAGACATTAATTAGAAGCTAATGAACCAATTATATTAGATTCCGCCGCTCCGATTAATCGGCCGCATGTGTAAGTGCTCTTAGCCTACATGTAATATAAGCGTAAAGGCGATGAGAAGAATTTTCTCTTGTTTGGGTCCGCTATCGCCATATTTTTCTCGGTTGCGTAATACTTTAAATATTCTGACCTGAAATTTATAATTGATCGTACTATTAAACGCTTTTGCTTCATTTCTCTAGTAAAAAAATTTTAACGAGGTAAACATGTCAATAAAAGTTTGTATTGCTGGCCAACTTTTTTAGCACAATTTTCAAAATTATTCTTAAGTCTTATTGAGATTTGGCTGACATAATTGTCTATAAAAATTTTACGGTAAAACGTTATACTTATTTAATAGTTGTTTTTGAATTATGAAAAAATAACAATATTTTTTAAACTAACATTTACAGCGAAAATTCAAAGTTATTGTAAAAGTAAATTTTCCAAAATGCTTAGCACTAATAAATTACGATCAAAGTGATATGTTTAAGCTTATTGTAGTATTTTTGAAACTAAAGCTCGTTTGTCCGATACTTTACATCAGATCCGGTTCAGGACAACACCACCTAACCAAAATAAGCTTATTACTCCCAAGTACGTGCTGCCGTAATTCAGTTTCACTTCCATTATAGGTGTAAAAGCTTTTAACATTGTTCTCGTTGAATTCAGTCTTAAAATTGTGAAATTTTAATTACTTACAATAAATATAATAAAGCTAATCTTATAGCTTGATTTTAAAAACAAAATCAGAACTGTAATTAAAATTTTATTCTAAAACAATTGCTTTTATGTGGACTATTAATGTAGAATGATAAATCTGATAAATTTATTTAATTTATAAGGTTACTAAAAGTCTGTTTATTGTTAATTTCTATACAATAATGATATTATCGGAAACTTAACAAATTATTCCACAATGATATTAAAAAGTTTTATAATCGTATTTGGTTCATTGTTTTCGACTCATTCTACTGAATAATATGTATGCGCAATTGTTCGTTTTATTTTCATTTAAAATTCTAACCGACCAACCAGCAGAACATTTTTTTAACGTGCTCTATTATAATAAAAGGTTAAACAATTCTTGTTCATTCATGACAACTCGATAAGCGAGTGTGCAACATTTTAAATGAACCAACTTAAAAGTTGCTTGGATGTGTGAAGAAAAATAAGTTGGTCAAGTGGGCTCATCTCATACGGGTAGATGCGAGAATGTTTCTTGGAATTTCTTAAAAATGTATAGAACTTTATAAATAATTTAAAAAACTAAAGGCATTTTTGTAAAAATAATTTTTTATAATATATTATTACTGATTTTTTTCTTAGGCAAAATAAAGTTAAAATGTTTTTTTTTTCAATTTCCTTCTACGATTCTATCATTCCAATATTCCAAAAGTTCAGATAATTAAATAAATTTTCTTTTAATTAATTAAGAATACACCTGATGCGGGTCGAAACAAGGTCACTCACGCGAAAATTCCTCTTGATTTACGAAACCATGCAGCTTTACACAAAAAGCCTTATTCAATGATAAAATCTCGCTCAACAAACCAATTCTCAATCTCCCAATCTATCACAACCTCCAAAACAGTATCTTATATACCACCCACAACCACCTCATCATCCCATCCTCCAAAACCCCATCCAAACTCACCAACCACTCCCAAACCCCAAAAACCCACTACCCTCGCTCAACTCATCACTTTCCCATCCTCCCAAACAACGATAAAGTTCACCTCATATCCAGCAGCTGGCAGGCTGGTTCCGCTCCACCTACGCCACTCATAATAACCCAAGCGCGCAAGCGCAGCCGCTCTGCGCCCGGCAAAAGAAGAAGAACGAGCACGCGCTGACCAGATTGCATTAGCCAACTCTTTTCCCGGGGCCGCCTCGTCCCAGATTCACGCTAGCGCGAGCGCGCGCAAAAGTAGTTCCGTTGCGGGGGGGAGGAGGAGCGGGAAAATTGTATATGACGCAAGAGAGCGCGCGAACGCAAGCTGCACCGAGCTCGCTCACTCGAACGATCAAGTGCAAGGTCGAGCCTCTCCTCTCCTCCTCGCGCTCTCCTATATACATATATATACCAACACGATGCATTCCAGCTCTGTCTTTCTCCTGCTGCCTACGTAAATAAACTCAAGCTGAGACGATTGTTTTCCGACTTCCTGAGCGCGTTTGCTACTTGACTCTCTCTCTCTGGGTACATGCGCCAGAATAGTGAGACGAGCTGTCAGTCTGGCTTGAGC